>CM038711.1:44115469-44157969 GCA_021613375.1 Megaleporinus macrocephalus
AACCACTAACACTATAACAACCACTTTCATGCTTAAATGTTCTTTGGATGGATGGAGAATGTACTGTATACGGTAATATGGTTCTTCAAGGGTTCCTTGGTGAAGGCAATGGTTCTATATAGAACCATAAACACTATAACAACCATATACGTGCTTCAGTGTCCTTTGGATGAATGGATGTATGGAGAATGTACTGTATACGGTTCTACTGTTCTTTAAGGTTTCCTCAATGAAGGCAATGGTCCTACACAGAACCACTAACACTATAACAACCACTTTCATACTTAAATGTTCTTTGGATGGATGGAGAATGTACTGTATACGGTAATATGGTTCTTCAAGGGTTCCTTGGTGAAGGCAATGGTTATATATAGAACCATAAACACTGCAACAACCATATAAGTGCTTCAATGTTCTTTGGATAAATGGAGAATGTACTGTATACGGTTCTACTGTTCTTCAAGGGTTCCTTGGTGAAGGCAATGGTCCTATATAGAACCACAAAACACTATAACAACCACTTTCATGCCTAAATGTTCTTTGGATGGATAAAGAATGTACTGTATACGGTTATATGGTTCTTCAAGAGTTCCTTGGTGAAGGCAATGGTTCTACACAGAACCACAAACACTATAACAACCACTTTCATGCGTAAATGTTCTTTGGACAGATGGAGAATGTACTGTATACAGTTCTACTGTTCTTCAAGGGTTCCTTGGTGAAGGCAATGGTCCTATATAGAACCACAAAACACTATAACAACCACTTTCATGCCTAAATGTTCTTTGGATGGATAAAGAATGTACTGTATACGGTTATATGGTTCTTCAAGAGTTCCTTGGTGAAGGCAATGGTTCTACACAGAACCATAAACACTATAACAACCACTTTCATGCGTAAATGTTCTTTGGATGGATGGAGAATGTACTGTATACGGTTATATGGTTCTTCAAGGGTTACTTGGTGAAGGCAATGGTTCTACACAGAACCACAGACACTATAACAACCACTTTCATGCGTAAATGTTCTTTGGATGGATGGAGAATGTACTGTATACGGTTATATGGTTCTTCAAGGGTTACTTGGTGAAGGCAATGGTTCTACACAGAACCACAAACACTATAACAACCACTTTCATGCCTAAATGTTCTTTGGATGGATGAAGAATGTACTGTATACGGTTCTCTGGTTCTTCAAGGGTTACTTGGTGAAGGCAATGGTTCTACACAGAACCACAAACACTATAACAACCACTTACATGCTTAAATGTTCTTTGGATGGATGGAGAATGTACTATATACAGTTCTACACTTTTAAAAAATATGGTTCTTTAAGGGTTCCTTAGCAAAGGCATGGAACCATAAACACCATAGCAACCATTTACATGCTTAAATGTTATTTGGATGGAAGGAGAATGTACTGTAAACGGTTCTACACTTTTAAAACATACAGTTCTTCAAGAGATCCTTAGCAAAGGCAATGGTTCTTTACGGAACCATAAACACTATAACAACCATTTACATGCTTAAATGTTCTTTGGATAGAGGGAGAATGTACTGTATACGGTTCTACACTTTTACAAAATATGGTTCCTTAAGGGTTCCTTGGTGAAGACAATGGTTCTATATAGCACCACAAACTCAATAACAACAATTTACATGCGTATATATTCTTTGGATTGATGGAAAATGTGTTGTACATGGTTCTAGACTCTTGATGGTTCTTTAATGAAGTCCTATGTAACAGCATAAACACTCTGACAAAGTCTTTATGGTTCTATATATGTTTAAATGTTCTTTGGACTGATGGAGAACATGTTGTATATGGTTTTACGCTCTTCAAGGGTTCTGCAGTAAAGACAATGGTGCTCTATATATCATGACAACAGAAGAACACACTTTCCATCAGTCATCACACAAAGACCCACGGTTCTATATAGAACCACTGTCTTCACTAAAGAACCCTTGAAGAAACACTATCTTTAAGAAAGTATGCTTGAAAATGGTTCTATATGGCAACAAGAAGGGTTCTTCCATTGTTATGATCTGGCAACCCTTGAATGTGCTACACAGAACCAAATACAACACTCCATCAAACCACTGTACCATATATAGATATTATATATATATTTATATATAAATATAAATATTTATGAGTCCACATAGAACCACTGTCTTTACTACAGAACCCTACAAGAACCATCTTTTCAGACTTTTACAGGAACCCTGTACTGTTAGTACAGTTCTTTAGACCAAACAAATACCAAACAAACCCTGATCACCATCAAACCCAGAGAACCAGACTGTCTGTGACCAGTTCAGGATGAAACTGGAGCAAATGGGCTTCTATAACACGTACCAGGAGAACCACTACTGGTTCTATGATCATTAACCATTTACAGGACAGGAACACTCCGCGTTCTAAGGTTAGCTGTGATCTCAGCCGCTGACAGCAGAACGAGCCTCTGAGAAGGAAGCCCAGCTGAAGTGACCCGTGATCTGGTCACTCTGCGGTGAGAGGCCAGCAGCAGCTCTGCCACGATGCTCGCTCACTGCGGCGAGTTCAGACACTCGGAGTGAATTAAAAGAGTGAGAAGTTTGAAACTCACCTGGTTAGTGTGAGGTGTTGTAGCTACCGGTCAGCTGTGGTCATCTCTCCGGACAGAGGAGTGCAGGAGGTGGATGTGGAGGAGAAGCCGGTAGGATCGCCGCTGCGGCTCTTTGTCATCCAAAAATTTTAAACAGAGGAAACTCTATGGTGAGCTCAGAGCGTCTACGTCATACCGGGGAGCTCGACTGCGATTGGCGGATAGGATTCAGCCAATCGCGGCGCAGGGAGGGCGGAGCTTGACTGGATTTGGGCGGGAAATAGAAAACGAGTTGTCAAATGGAAACACAGAAATTAATCGTTTATTATGCTTTTAGTGGCCAGACATTATTATTATTATTATTATTATTATTATTATTATTATTATTATTATTATTATTATATCTTAAGATATTTATTTGTACAATCAAATACTTAAAAACAATCAAATACTACAAGTATATATATGTTTTATTATGATATATATATATATTGTTTATTGTTTATTATTCTTCTTGTGGCCCGACAACAATAATAAATTTTTTCTTATACATCAAGTCTCAATGTACATATATGTATGTATGTGTGTGTGTGTGTGTGTGTATATATATATATATATATATATATATATATATATATATGTGAAAGAAAAAGCATGCTTAACTTTCAGTGCAAGACAATGGAACCAGACGTCGTTACAAGGACATGTATGTTGTTGCATAATATATAGAATAGCCAGACAACAAGAACAACAATAATATATATATATATATATATATGTGTGTGTGTGTGTGTGTGTGTGTGTGTGTGTGTGTGTGTGTATACACACACACACACACACACACACACACACACACACACATATATATAAATATATATATATATATATATATATATATATATATATATATATATATATATATATATATATATATATATATATATATATATATTAGGTGACCATTTCCTGACATCTCCTTTACAATAAAACCATCTGTTTTTGTCACTGGGTCTTTAAATTCTGCTCTATGAATATAAATATAAATATTAAAATACTGCAGTTATATCAAAACTAACTAAGTCTTACAGTAATCTCTTTCACTCGAAACACCTCTTGATGGTCATCTTCATACTCA
Source organism: Megaleporinus macrocephalus (assembly GCA_021613375.1). Lineage (NCBI taxonomy): Eukaryota > Metazoa > Chordata > Actinopteri > Characiformes > Anostomidae > Megaleporinus > Megaleporinus macrocephalus. Next base: position 44,119,192 of record CM038711.1, read on the forward strand.
GTCTGCTCAAAACACTCAGAATAAAATGCACAGATAGTATTTATTTAACTTTATAATATTTAGGGTTTACAAAAAACAACACTCAAAATGGTGAATATTTTCCATATACTTTTCATAAATATAACGTAAAGTGCCCACTTTATATTTTACAAAATTGGATCAAATGATTTTTTTCTCTATCTTGCTGTCCTGAGATTTCTGCTGGGTGACAGATCACCGCTATTCCGAGACAGAACATGTTCTCCCAGGGCACAAGCATGTTTACAGCCCCTCTTCATCCACAATCTAACATCAACACCAAACTACACCTGAAAATACCTGTAATACATAGAAATGCTGGTCCATCTCCAGTATTAGAGCTACCTCGGGCCTTGTGGTCTGAGGTCCCACCAAGGCTTCAGAGCTCCCTGTGTACACTGAACTCACTGACCCTAGTGGCCTGCTTAGTAACCAAAGCCTGTGTGTTTATATACCCCATAAATAAATTGAATAATATTAAACTAAATGGCTATTCTGCTTATTTATTATTGATGTTTTTAAAGTGTGTTTGTCGCGATATTAAATCTGCACTATGAACTATTATTACTGAGTGATGAGAATAAATGAATTAATAATAGTTTTAAAAGCTGTTAAGAATACCACACCACATTGTGGGTTTTTATGTATTAACATCACGAATATTTGTTAAAAAAGGTCCAGAAAGAAAAAAAAACATTATACTAATGAAGAAATGATGACAATAGATAATATTCAGGTGTTCCAATCACTTTCATGTCCACAGGTGTATAAAACCAGCACCTAGTCCTGCAGACTGCTTCTACACACACTAGTAAAGAGTGGGTCTCTCTCAGGAGCTCAATGAACTCCAGCGTGGTACCGTGATAGGACGCCACCTGTGGAACGAGTCCAGTGGTGAAGTTTCCTCACTACTAAATATTCCACAGTGGACTGTCAGTGGTGTTCTAACAAAGTGGAAGTGATTGAGAACGACAGCAACTCAGACACCAAGTGGTAGAACACGTACAATGACAGAGCGGGTCAGCGGATGCTGAGGAGCATAGTGCACAGAGGTCACCAACTTTCTACAGAGTCAATCACTACAGACCTCCAACCTTCATGTGGTCTTCAGATCAGCTCAAGAACAGAGCGTAGAGAGCTTCATTGAATGGGTCTCCATGGCTGAGCAGCTACATCCAAGCCTTACATCACCAAGAACAATGCAGAGTCTCTGAGACGTGTTCTCTGGAGTGACCAATCATGTTTCTTCGTCTGGCAATTCGATGGGTGGGTCTGGGCTTGGCAAAATCTGGGTTTGGTTTATTACCTTTGAGGATGAATTAGAGCAGAGACTGTGAGCCAGGCCTTCTCGTCCAACATCAGTTATAAACACTCTCCTTAACCGTGTGGAGAGCCTTCCCAGAAGAGTTGAATCTGTTATAGCTGCAAAGGGTGGGCCAACATCATATTAAACCCTATAGAAAAATATATATATATACAAAATAAAAACAAAAACATAGACAATACAATAAAGAGACATTAGACAATAGCAAGTAGTGATTCGCAACACATGTTACAAAATATCATTCCGCATGTTGCCTGCAGTTACACATTTTCACCAGAGAGGTCGTACATCTTTAGCTATTAACATTAAACACAGGCTCAACATTTAGGCATCAAATAATCTCAAAAACAACATTATATTAATATAGATATGATAACAACAGCAGATAATTCACTCACATCCTCTGAAGATACGAACTTCACTAAGTTTTGTTGCCACACTTCCACCAGAGGGGTCTCCAAATCCCCAAATCTTACATAGTGCAGCTTTAAAACTTTCTATACTACTTTCTACTAGGGCTGGGTATCGCCACTGATTTCCCAGATCGATTCGATCCCGATTCACAAGGTCCCAATTCAATTTGATTTCCGATTCGATTCGATTTGATTAAATTCCATATCTATTCATTTAGGAATATTTCAGTTACAATGATACGTTTTGTTTGAATATGAAAAGAGATTTTCAGAGAACTAATGTGGTAAATGTACAAGGAATGCTAATTTTAAAGGTCAATCTCGGGTTTATACAAATCGATATTGGATTATTCAAATGAAGATTGATTTTAATGAAAAATTGATTTTTTAAATAATTTATAATAAATATGATTCAGTTGATATTAATCTGTGTGGCTACTGGACACTGAACACATATAATACTAAAAAAAACTGGGCTGTGGATGGAGTCTGTTGTCCTTCCGCTGCGACCTCCAGCTTTTCCTGCACAGGTGCAGCGTCCAGGCTGACGCTGGCGCAGGACGTCCACAGCAGGTGTCCAGAGGCTTGGACGATGGTGTTTAAGCTCATCTGAGGCTAAGCTGCTTCATTAAAAACCATGTAGGCCAGAGTTCCACAGTCCTGATCCCCCAGTCCCACACGCTTTAGTGTTTTCCTGCCCACTTTTACCTCACGAGGGTCTTCCATTCGGACAGTTTGTCCTGAGCTCTCCTGAACTTAACATTAAGTGTTCAGTAATGAGGTGAGGGGCTCGAGCGGGAAAGCAGGGCTGTAAGAAATTGGCCTAAAATGATAAATGGTTATAATTTCCCAGCTCTTTAGAAAGATACACTCCTGAATACAAGACTTATTATTCAGATTATTAGTCTTAATATTTATAATCCAGTAAATATGACACATGATATTTATATAATTATAATATATTTATAGTATATTAATTATTAAATATATTTATAATATATTTATATAAATGATATTTACTTACAGCAACCATATGATCCAAGGGCGTAGGAGTGGGTTTCACATTGAGGGGGACACATTTGCTAATATGAATCAAAGCCCACCCTATCCCCTAAATATTAGCTATAAGCTGATTCCACTGTAGGTAAGGTAGTAAATCACGGTATGTATAGTGACGTAGAGCAACATTTGTGGAATTACATTAAATTATAAATAAATAAACAAAATACAACATTATCTGTACGTCTGATTATTATTAGATAAATCCAATTAAAGCTCTTCTTATAAACTAAACAAGATACTTCACATTACATGCTACTGTTTTAGAAAACCTTTAAACTATACATACAATGTCTGGATTATATACACATATAACTAAAAAATATATTATTTTCTTTGGTGGAATAATGCTGAAATGCTGTAAGGCTGTGTCCCAAACAGCACCCTCTGGAACATTACCTACTGCACTACTGACAGCACTTCTTTATTCATTTATTAATTAATTTATTTTATTTATTATATTTTATTTTTTGTGTATGTAGTGTAGTAGCAGTCTGCAGTTTGGGGCGTGGCCAGAGAGTAATGTAACTTTACGTTTCAGAGTGCTTTCTGACAAAAGTTAATATAAACGTTAGCTAAACCAAACCCTCCTAGTCTGTTACCATAGCAACACATTATACTAAAGCTGGTTTATTACAGTATATATGATGATCGTTGTTATTTACTGCTCTCATCACTGACCGTGTTTAAAGCTGGCGTGAGCTACCCGACACTCCTGTGAGGCGAGAGCTCGCGTCAGTGAAGCTGCTGACTGCAGGATATTTCTGAACAGGCATCTTAACACAAGCCTTAACACAGTGAAAGACCACCTAACAACCAGAGCCCACTGCTAACAACAAACACAGCGTGTGAATTGCGAAGTGTGAACACTTTTAAAATAGTGTTTTTAATAAGTGTCCGCTTTCTCTGTGGTTTAATTTTTGGGTGGGACAAGTCTACCTGTTCCTGATATTGGGTGGGACACGTCCCCCTCATCCCCTTCGGTTCCTACACCAATGATATGATCATATAGACTGACCATATTCTATATAACACATTCATTGTTGGGCTCTACTGTTGGGTCGTATACTTCTTGGTGCGAGATCTGCTGGACATGCTGTCCCTACGACCCACTCAAAGACATTCTGTCCAGCTTACAGACTTTGAGAGAAGCAGGAGGTCATTTTCACAAACTGCCCACCATCTAGGCCGTTCTGAGCAAGCTGTTAGGAGGTGTTGGGAGCAGCGGTTACGCGAGGGCATGCAGACATGGTAACCAGGCTCCAGACCACCCAGACAGACCATCAGTAGACCATCTGCATGAACAGCTCCCACAGCTTCCTGGAACTGTATCATATTTAGTGACGAGTCCAGGTTCTGTTCAAGCATGGAGGCCATGTGATCACACTGACTGACCCACCTGCTGGTGTGATGATTCAACAGCCGATCACCACTAGTAGTGATACTAAGAGCTCAGTGATATGTGCAGGACGTCCACATGTGCTTCCTCTCATGGTAGAACCTCCAACTGGCAGGATAATGTTCCACACACAGTGAGGGTTTCCCAGGAACATCTCCGCCAGATCCCAACACTTCCTTGTCCTGACCATTCATTAGGTTTATCACCAAACCAGCATCTACGGGACCAGCAGCTTCAGCACCTACAAGTGTTCAGTATGTCTCCAACCGGATCACATCTTGTACCTAGACTAGAGGAGCCCAACAGGGAACTAGAGCCTCCATTCAGTTGTTACTTTAACTGTAATACTCTAATATTCTAATCATATATATATATATATAAATATATATATATAAATTGTCACCACAGCGGGCGGAAATGATCATACAGTTAAGCCCGCCCACTTAGAGGGAAGATATGATTGGTCAGTTTTACTGTTATTTGAAATTGGTATGGTGCTGAATTAGAACTGCCTGGCCCCCTCTGTACATGAACAGTGGGACCACCAATCACCAACATTCTGCGGAGTCATCACAGTCCTTATAGGGGGAGACACAGACTCACAGGCTTCCACTTAACCCCTCACACTCCAACACAGACTGAATAAACACGTTTGAATAATTTATTTGTCTATATTTTTATAATTGTTTAGATGTTGATTGTCAAACTGTAAGTAGATAAAATAAAATTATATATATATGTGTGTGTTATGAATATTTTAGGCCATGACAGTTCCCCACTGATTTTATCGATATATATATATATATATATATATATATTGCCACTTTAGAGGTTATTTAGAGGTGGTCAGGAACTGGTCATCTACATAAGCAAGGCCAAATGAGATTATGCTATCTTTCTCTTGCAGTTTATTTCTTCTCTTTGAGCTACACTTCAAACATTTGTGATGGTTCATGTGCTAAAAAATAAAAAATAATAATTAATTTCTATATTTCCACCATCCGCCCTCTCCTGGTCCCTTTAAATTAAGCAGGCTGTTTTTGTTACTGTGCCTTTAAGGCCGATATATGTAAACAAGTGTGCCGATACTGATATGGGCTTTAATGCAGTATCGGCAGTGGAGATGGAGAAGCAGATTAACAACATGTTGGTGGTCTGGAGTGACAATGTAACTCTCAGTTACATCACTGTACACCATCCAGATGTACCAGCATTGAGATAGGATGGGACTGTTTCAGCTCACGCCCACTTTACATAAAGACGCAGTCAGAGACTGCCTCAGTCAGAGACTGCCTCAGTCAGAGACTGCCTCTACCTGTGCAGCTTCTAAAGCTTTGCTATCCAGATTTCAAACAGAGACTCTTTTCTTTGGTGTTTAGTTTATTAAACTGTAAATACTGTTTGATCAGAGGAGGACGGGTCTCCACTTGTGAGTCTGGTTCCTCCCAAGGTTTCTTCCTCCAGTCTGAGGGAGGTGTTCTTGCCACTGTTGCCTCTGGCTTGCTCACTGGGAGATATATGTTATAACTGTCTGTTTTCAAAACTCTGTAATGCTGCTTTGAGACAACATCGTTGTAAAAAGCGTTATATAAATAAACTTGACTTGACTTGACAAGCAGCAGTAAAAAAGCTCATGGTTAAACCTGTGATGGCAGTATTTGGTAGGAAAAACACACTAACATGAGCTGCTAACCTAAACATCTGAGCTGCTTCGTTCAGTAATCAGTGATCTGCTGCTGTGTAGCTAATGTGATAGTCCAGATTGTTATTGAGGGAGAGGAAGAAATGGGAGCCTTTAGCCTTGATTTAGCCTTTAGCATAGTATAACAGTCCACCAGCTCTGCCGTGGCTGGACATTCATGGGTCAGCTGTATCACACAGCAGTGGGGCTTCAACCAAAACTGAAAGTCGCGGTTACTAAGGCTGTGAACAACGCCACGAGCTAAAGTCAGACATGAAACAACAGTCAGCTCTGATTTTATCGCCTGAGAAGCTGCTGGGTGTCACATATACACACACCACAGGTTCATCTACACACCGTTCAGTTCTGTTTTTAACTGTTTACACTAAAGATACTTTACATTTACTTACTTTAAATGCCAAATTGTCACGAGCCATCCGAGAGGCAAAGCGCGCTCACGCCCAGAGGATCCACAACCACTTCCAGGACACGGGTGACACGCGGCGCATGTGGCAGGGCATCCAGGAAATCACACACTACAGGACAATGCCACCGTCCTGTGACAGTGATGCCTTCCTCCCCGATGCCCTTAACGACTTTTATGCACGGTTTGAGGCACAGAACAACACGTTGGTGAGCAAGATCACACCCAAGCCAGACGAGCAGGCGCTGTGCCTGACTGCAGTGGACGTGAGGAAAACTCTGCGCAGAGTCAACCCACGGAAAGCTGCAGGACCAGACAACATCCCTGGCAGAGTGCTCAGAGAGTGTGCAGACCAGTTGACAGATGTTCTCACGGACATCTTCAACGTCTCCCTGCGCAGCTCCACTGTCCCAACGTGCCTCAAGACCACCACCATCATCCCCGTGCCGAAGAAGTCCACGGTGTCCTGCCTCAATGACTACCGTCCCGTAGCTCTCACGCCCATCATCATGAAGTGCTTCGAGAGGCTAGTCATGAGGAACATCAAAACCCAACTGCCCTCTTCATTGGACCCCTTGCAATTTGCATATCGTCCCAACCGCTCCACGGACGATGCCATCACCACCACCCTTCACCTCTCCCTTACCCACCTGGAGAAGAAGGACACCTACGTCAGAATGCTGTTCATAGACTTCAGTTCAGCATTCAACACCATCATCCCGCAGAATCTCACCAGGAAGTTAAGCCTGCTGGGCCTCAACACCCCCCTGTGCAACTGGATCCTGGACTTCCTGACAGGGAGGCCCCAGTTAGTCCGGTTCGGGAACAGCAGCTCCAGCACCATCACCATGAACACTGGGGCACCCCAGGGCAGTGTACTGAGTCCTCTGTTGTTCACCCTGCTGACTCATGACTGTGTTGCGAAACACAGTTCTAACAGCATCATAAAGTTCGCCGATGATACAACTGTGCTGGGTCTCATCAGCAAAGGCGACGAGTCAGCATACAGGGAGGAGGTACAGCAGCTGACAGACTGGTGTACAGTCAACAACCTTCACTGGAATGTAGAGAAGACCAAGGAAATGGTTGTTGACTTCAGGAAATCAAGACCGGACCACTCTCCGCTTAACATCAACGGCTCCTCTGTGGAGATCGTTAAGAGCACCAAGTTCCTTGGTGTCCACCTAGCGGAGAACCTCACCTGGTCCCTGAACACCAGCTCTACAGCCAAGAAAGCCCAGCAGCGTCTCTACTTCCTCCGGAAGCTGAGAAAGGCCCGTCTCCCTCCACCCATCCTCACCCTCTTCTATAGGGGAACCATAGAGAGCATCCTAAGCAGCTGCATCACTGCTTGGTTTGGGACCTGCACAGCCTCTGACCGCAAGTCCCTCCAACGCATTGTGAGGACAGCTGAGAGGATCATCGGAGTCTCTCTCCCCTCCGTCTTGGACATTTACACCACCCGCTGCATCCGCAAAGCAACCAGCATTGTGGATGACCCCACCCACCCTTCACACAGACTGTTCTCCCTCCTGCCATCAGGAAGAAGGTACCGCAGCGTCCGGTCCAACACGACCAGACTCTGCAACAGCTTCTTCCCCCAAGACTTCTCAACACAACTCAACGTCTGAACTGATATCTTTCTCCAACCATTTACCCCAGATAAAAAAAGGGAAGCATTTTTTGCACAAAGCATTGCACTAACAACTTTACTACCTCACTGGACTCTATTTATTACACATTGCACAATTTGCACACAACCAGCAATTATTTATTATTCTCTGTCTGTACTGTGTTGTGTTGTCTGTCCGTACTTGTTTGTTTGTGTTGCACTTGTGTCTGTATGCACTGTCTATGTTGCACCATGGTCCTGGAGGAACGTTGTTTCGTTTCACTGTGTACTCTGTATGTAGTTGAAATGACAATAAAAACCCACTTGACTTGACTTGACTTGACTTTAGCTTGCAAACATAGTTCATATTCCTACATATATAATAGGCAATACTAATTATATAGATAATAAATAAAGAGAATAGGCTTTTCATAAGCATCTAATATACCAGAGCAACTTTACAGAAGAGGCCAGAAACCTTATTTACTTTCAATGTAAGTTCATGTAAAGAGGTTTCATTAGATGTGATTGTTCAAATGATATAGAAAATAAAAATAAAAAATAAAAAATCAGGAAAAAATGGAGATTTTAGTGTTTTTATCAGCAACAACATATAATCCAGCAAGTAAATGATATTCAGTCACGCTAAGTATCTTTCATTTACAACAGATTTGTAACAGCCAGTGTATTTATAACTGTGTATTCATCTCTCTGAAGGATCTTTTAAATAATATAATAATTATATAATTATATAATAATAATTATTGTTATATAATAATATAATAATGTTATATAATAATAATTATTATATTTAATATAATAACATTTCTGTCAGCCAGCTTTTAAAGGTGGACGTCTGGTTCCATTCACCACCACTGTGAACGGTTCTGACGCATTTCACACCAAAACCACATCCGAATCATTTAAATATGCAGAAATATTTGGACAATCCATTAAATTCTACACCGTGTTTGTTCACACGCACCTCCGAGTCTCCACTAAAAAGGAAATTAATTTTATTTGATAGTTTTTTTTAATAATTATTCACCCACATGAAGCAGATATGATAGTAAAGCGCCTCTCCGGCTCTGAACAGACCAAAACTGAACCTACAGAAAAACTTAATCCCTCCCGCATCCCCCCTCGAACTGCACTGACCCAATGAATGGCACATATATGAGCCACGACAAGGCCGCTATTGTTCCGCCCCACAACCGGCTGCCTGTGCGGCGGAGTGAGCCGGCCTTGTGCTCGCCATTCACAGTGCATCAACGCTGGAGTGACTGAAAACCATGTGCTTGTGACTCCGCAGCCCGGGTGACGTCCCCGCCTCCTTAATGATGCTAATATACTCATCGCTCCTTTAACCCCTTCAGTTCCTCGACTTATTGCATCCCAAGGCTTCAGTTACGTGTAATTATGGAGTTATTCTTAAAAGGACACGCGAGCCCCCAGGAAAACCCCCTTCTGATCATATATCAAAAGGCTGGAGGGCCCGTGCGCACACAGGTGCTCCCTTTTTTCATGTGTTGTAAAGCAATGTGGTCTTAATGGGGATTAAAGGGCCCATATGCTATCTTTCTCTTGCATTGTATTTGTGCTACACTTACAACGTCTGGGTGGGCTTATGTACCAAAAACAGTCAGGATTCGTTTTATAGCATCTCTTCAGGTCTCAGAATTAAACAAGCTGTTTTTGTTACTGTGCCTTTAAGACATGTATTTATATATATATATATATATATATATATATATATATATATATATATATATATAAGCATCCTTCACTATACCAATAAGAGTCCTTAGGCAAGACTCCTAACACCACCTTTGCCCACCTGTGTGTATAAGAACATCTCCTAAACAGCCATGTATGTAAACAAGCTCTGTTTTGATTGGCTGCCCTGTACTGTGCCTCACTCACAAGCACTCAGAGCTGAAACCCTACTTAGAACTTCACAGTGAGTGGGTGGAGCTAAAGCACAGTAGGCTGATTAGCGAGATACACAGTACTGTGTATATGTTTTAGTAACTCTGGGAAATTATTATACTTAAAAAGCTATTTTATTTTAAAGTAATGTGACACATTACTATGTAGTGTTGTCTTTTTGTATTATTTCATATAATATAACCTCAAAAACACTAACTTTTAATGGAGCAATCCTATTGGTCCATTCATCATGAAACTTTCACACCACATAAAGAGCAGCTGTCGTGTTCAAATCATATAGAATGATACAATAATCAACAAATATGGAGATACTTTCCTTTGGACGGTGGCAATATGTTCATATTACACCTACATAAGCATATGAATCATGTAAACCTACATATACCATTATATGGCCAAAGGTATGTGGACACCTGACCATCAGTCTGACATAAGGTGGTCCAACCATTAGAATGGAGAACACTGTTTTCGTTCATAGATGCCAGGAATAGTGCTTACTGTTGTCCGGGGCAGCTTTAGCGGTTCCCAAACTGACTGGATCCGGTGACTGTGCCATGATATACATCACTGAGCTTTCCAGTAAGAGCCACTATACTTCATCTAAGGAGGCTGCATGGCTATGTGCTTGATTTTATACAGGCTGAGACACCTGAAGTCAGAGACAAACAAGGGTGTCCGCAAACTTCTGGCCACATGGCTTACTAAGAAACGCCACAGTGCATAATCAAAATAAGGGAGTGTGAGACTCGAGGCTCGGGTGATTTTTTTTTCTTTTTAATTGCAAAGAAACCCACAGAACCATAAACAGGAAAAGTTGTGAAGAAACCATGAGGACTGTAACGTGACCTGCAGAGGCGATACTCTTCATCTAAAACACTACAGAGTTATAATTTAAACGCGGCGGCACGGAGGACTCGCTGCAGGGGAGGAAAAACAAAAAAAACAAAAACAGAAAACATGAACCAGAGACGAAAAACTTAAACAAGTATATAAAAATATGCCATCGGATTCATATCAACAATTGTGGACAGTGGAGCACTATGTACAGAAAAAAGGCAATATATACCAATATTTACAATAAACATTGACGACTTCTTTCACAAAAGAAAATTAATAATCATAAAGAAACGTCCGGAAGGCTACTTACAGAGACACTCGAGTCGGAGTGGTAGCATAACTGACGATTTAAAAAAAACAACAAAAACAAACGTTTATTTCTGCGTACGTGTTAAGCGCTCATATGAAAATATTCCTTTATCTAAACCCACTTGACAGGCAGTCGCTCCACCTTGTTGCTCCTACAGTGTTTGTTCCCCCCACCTGGAGATACAGTACGCTAAGCCCGCCCGACCTCGGCATCCCTCGTTCAACCCTGTCTATAATCTCCCTCGTTCACGTTGACCTATTTGTTCTGCAGTCGCGTAGACATCCTGTCCAAAAGTTTGTAGACGCCTATTTCTTCTAATACTGGCTGCAGTAACAGCTTCTACTCTCCTGTAAAGCTGGCTGGTGGAACGTCGCTGGCGTTCAGCCACAAAAAGACCACCAGTGTACACAGCTCCATCACTCCAGACCCAGTGCTGGGGGGCTTTAAACCATTCTAAACCATAAACAGCTGCACCAGAGAGTCTCCTTCTACTGGTCAGTGTATGTATAACCGAGTCATTGTATCAGCCGAACTTGCTCTTTAACCAGGCTGTCTGGATACTTCCGGACACTTAGTGTGTGCGAGCAGCTGAAGTGTGTTCGTGTTGACCTAAAGGCAGGTGCAGGTGCAGTGACCACCTGCTAATGAAGTCCAGATTGCAGGCTAACGAGACTAAAGTTGCAGCCCCATCTGCCCCTGTGCTGCGTGTGTCTACCTACAAGCCGTTCGCTCACGGGGGTAACACTGTACTGTACAGCTGCATGACAGCCAACACTGACCTGCCTAAACACTTATAAGCACTCATAAAGACTTATAAACACTCATAAACACATATAAACACTCATAAACACTTATAAACACTCACTCATAAAGACTTATAAACACTCATAAACACTTATAAGCACTCATAAAGACTTATAAACAATCACTCATAAAGACTTATAAACACTCATAAACACTTATAAGCACTCACTCATAAAGACTTATAAACACTCATAAAGACTTATAAACACTCATAAACACTTATAAACACTCATAAACACTTATAAGCACTCACTCATAAAGACTTATAAACACTCATAAACACTTATAAGCACTCATAAAGACTTATAAACACTTATAAGCACTCATAAAGACTTATAAACACTCATAAACACTTATAAGCACTCAAAGACTTAAACACTCAAACACGTATAAGCACTCACTCAAAGACTTATAAACACTTATAAACACTCATAAACACTTATAAGCACTCACTCATAAAGACTTATAAACACTCATAAACACTTATAAGCACTCAAAGACTTAAACACTCATAAACACTTATAAGCACTCACTCATAAAGACTTATAAACACTCATAAACACTTATAAGCACTCAAAGACTTATAAACACTCATAAACACTTATAAGCACTCACTCATAAAGACTTATAAACACTCATAAACAATTATAAGCACTCATAAAGACTTATAAACACTTATTCCAATAAGAGTCAGCTGCATTTGCTTTGTTATTATACCTCTATCACACTCTCTGGGGCGAGATAATGCGGATAATTGCCTATAATTATCTAATATCTTAATACTTTGAGAAGTTTATTGTTATTTATGTTTTTTTCTGACATCTGATATGCTGGAATATTCAACAGGGCTGATTATTAGGGGTACAACATGGATACACTTGAGTGTGGCAGTGTTATGTTTTGTGAAAGACAGTATTGAGTATTAATTAATAGCTTAACGTGAAGACCGTGGTTCATGTAATGTTGTGTTTAGACCCATGACCACTAGGTGGCAGTGTTGTAATCTATTTTCAACCATTAGGCCAAGTAGGATAAGGTGCAGCGTTAACGTTCGCATTAACACACCTATACACATGACGGCGTGGGGTTGTTTATAAAAATAAATAAAATAAACCAGGTTGTTTACAGTATCACAACATACCGAATCACAATTTATCACGACAGCTCTGATCATTAACAGCAACATTCGCACAACATACATTTATTTGTGTTACTTTTAATGCTTGTTACAGTTACAGTGATGGTAAGACACAGTTTACTAGTTGAATTACAGTAAAAGAAGCATTTCTAATACTGTAATTGTTTACCATCGTTAAAGAAAACATACTTTTACTGTTATGTAAAGGGTTTTGGCGCCTCTATGGCCGGACTTATATACAGTATATAGTATATTGTTGCTGTCCAAAGAAAAACATTATCAGTATCTCCATCTATTTTTATTTTTCTGCATTGTTTGTATGCGACAGCTGCCGTTTCCACTGTATGAAAATATCAGGATGAATGGACCAATAGAAATGCTCCAATCTAGCTTGGGAAACATTCTGGTTCCATTGACTTGCATTAAAAGTGCAAGTTTTGAAAGACAGTTTTGGACATACTTTTTTTTTTTATTGGACAGCAACAATACGTATGTAAGTGTGAGCTACGAGGACGTCAGTCACATCATTTCACCCCAAAGAGTGCGACGAGAGCTTAATATCAGAATACCAGAGCACGCAGACGTGAGGAAGCCGCCCGTACGTGAGACAACGCTGACTGAAATAAGCCTTGATAAAAGTTTAGGCAGGGTTAAGGCAGCAGTCGTGATGTTACCCTCACATTCACTAAGACACTTGTATACAGTGGCCCCTAAAAAGTATTTGGACATTGGGGCGTACTTAGGGATGTGTGACGTTCACTGTGTTGGGAATCTGGATGTCAAACCAAGCAATGTTATTTAAACAGAGCGTAAATGTCTGACCCAGTCAATGAACACGAGCCCACCAACGCCTCTAACACCAGACATTAAGATGACCTGACTGTCCTTACAGTAGCTGTAAAAGTAACCTTAAGATCTTTTGTCCAAATACTTTTGGGGTCTCATTATATATATATATATATATATATATATATATATATATATATATATATATATATATATATATATATATATAATGCTGTTGGAACCTAAGGTTGAAACCTTATACCTTCAAAATAGTTACTTTACAGGAGATAGAAAAACAATCCTTCATTTTAATGTAAGTCAATGGAACCAGACGTCTTTCCATGTAATTTTGGGTTATTTCTTTTAGTCCTCTGATCATGAAATTTACACACAATATAAAGAACAGCAGGTACTTTTAAATTATGGCAAAAACTGAGAAACTAAGTTTTGTTCCAACAGCAGTTATTATATATATATATATATATATATATATATATATATATATATATATATATATATATATATATATATATATGCACATACACACAATACTGTGCAAAGTAAACATATTTAATAGAAAATTAAACCCTCTGGTCTGGACTCTGGGGTGCTTAGTCCATTGTTCTGTATCTTCTTTTCTTGAGGAGCTTCTTGAACAGCTACACATCCTTTCAGACCCCATAGAGCTAAGAACCTTCTCACAGTGGAAGGATGGACAGAAACACCTGCGTATGCTCTCAGATCTGAAGGTGGAGCTTGACGTGCTGTTTATCTGATGGATTTGGGTCAGTGTTGGTGGGTCTAGCAGGTCTTCCAGGTGGTTGTTAGGAGTCACTTTTTCTTTTTACTCTCCTTATTAGACAAAAAGCTTCTCCTGGGAAATGAGTTTGAAGTCTGTTCTGACAGGAAACACAATAAGCGAAGGGTAACGTTTGCACAGTACTGCATGTCCACTGAAGACGACACACGCTGCACTCAAGCATGACGGAACAATGACATATGAAAACAAGCACAGGCAACAAAGCATACCACGCCTTGTATACACACATCCTCTCTCGCAGGCGCAGCGTTGGCTAAACAAACAGCCAACCGTTCTCACACATCAACTGGGTGTTCTCACACTCGCATCCTAACCTTCTGACCCCACACATGCCCGCTGGACGCTGGAGAACTGGAGTCCAGTCTTTTTAATGCACATGCTTGGAATCTGAAATCTGCTCCATTGGTTTTGCACTGGATTCAATTCAGGTAGTAGGTACTGAAAGCTCACACCCCACCAATCAGCCTAAAATAGTGTGTGTGGGGGGGGGGTAGGCTTTCTGTCTTGGGGGGGGGGGGGGGGGGGGGGGGGGGGGCTGCCATAGTGCACTGTCTGTGGTGGGTCAAAGATCAAAAAGACCAAAGAGTGTAGCAATAAAGAGGACTATTTAATTAAAGAGCCTATCAAGACAAAACCTTACACCTCCACACCAAGAACTTTACAGGAGAAGCAAAAAACATAGCTTACTTTTAATGCAAGTCAATGGAACCAGACGGTTTTCCGAGTCATTTTGGGGCATTTCCTTTGAGGTGTTGGTCATGACATTCACACACAACATGAAGAGCAACGGGTACTTCCAACCTAGATCAAAAACTGAAAATGCCAAAAACAAGGTTTTGTTTCGACAGCTCTGTTCTGATTGGTCGCTGAGAGTCCGATCCTGCTTGGCTCCATTCAAAAAGCAGCCCAGGCTAAAAATGCTCCTCACACCTTCAGTCAGAACCGTCCCATCACGTAAAGCATTACTTAAGCATGCAGATGGTTCTTTGACAGCTTTGTGGTTCCACCATCTTTACTAAGGAACCCTGGAAGAACCGTCTTTTTAGGAGCTCCAGTTTACCTGAACACTTATTTTTCATTTGGTTGGTACATCTCACACCTCATCACCTACATTAGCCTTGAAGCTCCAGAGCCAAACCAACAAAGCAAACCTCATCTGCTCAGACATGAGTTCTTTGACAGCTTGTGGTTCCACCATCTTTACTAAGGAACCGTCTTTTTAGGAGCTCCAGTTTACCTGAACACTTATTTTTCATTTGGTTAGTACATCTCACACCTCATCAGTCAGCTTTCCAGCCTGAGGCATGACCAGTGCCCCTACATTAGCCCTGAAGCTCCAGTGCCAAACCAACGAAGCAAACTTTATCTGCTCAGAGATGAGAGTTCTTTGACAGCTTGGATTTCCACCATCTTTAATAAGGAACCCTTAAAGAACCGTCTTTTTAGAAGCTCCAGTTTACCTGAACACTCATTTTTCATTTAGTTGGTACATCTCACACCTCATCAGTCAGCGTTCCAGCCTGAAGCATGACCAGTGCACCTACATTAGCCTTGAAGCTCCAATGCCAAACCAACAAAGCAAACTTCATCTGCTCAGACATGAGAGTTCTTTGACAGCCTGTGGTTCCGCCATCTTTACTAAGGAACGCTTGAAGAACCGTCTTTTTAGGAGCTGTAGTTTACCTGAACACCCATTTTTCATTTAGTTGGTACATCTCACACCTCATCAGCCAGGGTTCCAGCCTGAAGCATGACCAGTGCACCTACATTAGCCTTAAAGCTCCAGTGCCAACCAACGAAGAAAACTTGATCTGCTCAGGGATGAGAGTTCTTTGACAGCTTGTGGTTCGACCATCTTTAATAAGGAACCCTTAAAGAACCGTCTTTTTAGGAGCTCCAGTTTACCTGAACACTCATTTTTCATTTGGTTGGTACATCCCACACCTCATCACCTACATTAGCCTTAAAGCTCCAGAGCCAAACCAACAAAGCAAACTTCATCTGCTCAGACATGAGAGTTTTTTGACAGCTTGTGGTTCCACCATCTTTAATAAGGAACCCTTGAAGAACCGTCTTTTTAGGAGCTCCAGTTTACCTGAACACTCATTTTTCATTTGGTTGGTACATCTCACACCTCATCACCTACATTAGCCTTAAAGCTCCAGAGCCAAACCAATGAAGCAAACTTCATCTGCTCAGAGAGGCGACCACAGTGGTGCAACCAGCTGTGATTGAGTTCAAACTCCACCAACCCTTGTCCTGGAGACCCTGCACCACCATCTCCAGAAGTCCTTCACTATCTCTACAGGCGTATTAAGTCTCTCTGTAAGACGGATCTCCAGGAGGAGCTCCCGGTGACCACGCCTTTATATGGCCGACTCCTTCAAACCTTTAAAGCGTATCTAGAGCCGGAGCAGTTTTAAACCAAAGCCTACAGAACCGGGACGCTGCACGGCAGTAGCGGTGGGGCCGGGTTCTTCTAAGTGGGGTCTTTTTTCTGGAGCGACAGGAGAAGAAGAGGAAAGCGGTTTATAAATTAAGTGCTATAAAACATTGAACTAAAATCCAAAACATAAATACTGTACATAGTTTTTTCTTTTCTTTTCTTTTTTTATCGCCACGACAGCTGCATGGAACGTTCTGGAACGTTCTCTACTCAGACCACCGACTGGACCCCGTTCTTGAGTTCGGAAACAAATAGCTAGAAAGAATAATGAGGTGCTGAAACCAAGGTGATGCTGTCGATCACGCTCACGGCGTCACAGATGGGTACGTATGTGTATGTATGCATGTGAGTGAGTGAGCGAGTGAGTGAGTGAGTGAATGAGTGAGTGAGTGAGTGAATGAGTGAGTGCTAGTATATACCGTATAGTCTGAAGTATGTAGTACTCTATCCTCATATTGCACATCAGCCTAACTCTCGCATCACTCTGGGCGCTACAGGAGGATAAGCATCTTCATTCGTGAAGGCCATCACAGTGTGAAAGAGCAGTAGTATTGACCACACTGAAGAAACGAGTGCCCACAGTTCCGGAAAGAAAAACAAACAAACAAACAAACAAACAAAAAAAAAAGAGATAGAGGATAACAGGATCACCCCCCCCTCACCGCTCCCAACCATCAGACATCCAAAGCCCATCCACATAATCCTACAGTTCTAATCCGCCTGCATCTCCTTTCCACCATCGATAAAGCTTCTATCTTCCCTTCCTTCTTTTCTTTACCTCCATCTTTCCTTCCACTTCATCCCTTCTTCAGCTCGGCCATTCCTTCCTTCCTTCCTTTCTTAGAGCAGAGAATGCTCAGCTCACCCACTAACAGCCACTTCCTAATTCTCTTATACTCTTATTCCCTTCTTTCCAATCCCTCCATCGTTCCTCTCGTTCTTTCTGGCGTCCCGCAGTTCGTTTTTTTCTCACTACACGTAATAAAAGAGGCCACGGAGAAAAGAAACCTAAACAGAAACACCACGAGAGCAGAGCAGAGGTCACGTCTCACACCACCAGACGCAAAGAATATCACGGCGGAACGAAAAACGACAGGAAAACAGACCCCCCCGTGTGTGTTTGTTGGTTTTTTTTGCGTTTGCTTCGTTTTTTTTTTTTCAGTCCTGTGACGCTCATGCACGTAGCTAGCAGGGCTGGAGATGAGGACGGTCGGGGGGGACATGGAGGAGGGCGGGGAGTTACAGAGTGTACATGTGCGACCAGCGGCTGGCGTGGAGGGGGCGGAGCCTCCCACACACATAGTCCGGGGGGGTGGGCGGGGCCTGTTTTCACACGCGCCACAGCAGCAGGTGGTTGGTGCTGTCGTCCCGGCCCACCGTCTCGCTGCTGCTCGTCAGCCTGAAGTCCTCGTATCCGTCCCCGCCGCTGATGACCAGCAGACTGGACTTGGCCTGGAGGAGAGTGGACGCCCGGCGGTGGGAGGAGTCTCGTCGCTGAACGCTGCTGCCGCTGACCTCCGAGGCGGACTGAGAAGAGTTGGCTACGAGAGGAGGAAGATCAGGTATCAGACAGTGTGTTTATAAACATGTTATATAAAAATAATTATTATATTTAATATAATAACATTTCTGTCAGCCAGCTTTTAAAGGTGGACGTCTGGTTCCATTCACCAACACTGTGAACAGATCCGACTAAGTTAATCTAGAGTTTAACATCACCAACACTGTTCCTTCATCCCTTCATCCCTTTATCATCACCAACACTGTTCCTTCATCCCTTCATCCCTTTATCATCACCAACACTGTTCCTTCATACCTTCATCCCTTTATCATCACCAACACTGTTCCTTCATCCCTTCATCCCTTTATCATCACCAACACTGTTCCTTCATCCCTTCATTCCTTTATCATCACCAACACTGTTCCTTCATCCCTTCATTCCTTTATCATCACCAACACTGTTCCTTCATCCCTTTATCACCATCGACACTGTTCCTTCATCCCTTTATCACCACCAACACTGTTCCTTCATCCCTTTATCATCACCAACACTGTTCCTTCATCCCTTCATTCCTTTATCACCATCAACACTGTTCCTTCATCCCTTCATCCCTTTATCATCACCAACACTGTTCCTTCATCCCTTCATCCCTTTATCATCACCAACACTGTTCCTTCATACCTTCATCCCTTTATCATCACCAACACTGTTCCTTCATCCCTTCATTCCTTTATCATCACCAACACTGTTCCTTCATCCCTTCATTCCTTTATCATCACCAACACTGTTCCTTCATCCCTTTATCACCATCGACACTGTTCCTTCATCCCTTTATCACCACCAACACTGTTCCTTCATCCCTTTATCATCACCAACACTGTTCCTTCATCCCTTCATTCCTTTATCATCACCAACACTGTTCCTTCATCCCTTCATCCCTTTATCATCACCAACACTGTTCCTTCATTCCTTTATCATCACCAACACTGTTCCTTCATCCCTTCATCCCTTTATCATCACCAACACTGTTCCTTCATCCCTTCATCGTCACCAACACTGTTCCTTCATCCCTTCATTCCTTTATCATCACCAACACTGTTCCTTCATCCCTTCATCCCTTTATCATCACCAACACTGTTCCTTCATCCCTTCATCATCACCAACACTGTTCCTTCATCCCTTCATCATCACCAACACTGTTCCTTCATCCCTTCATTCCTTTATCATCACCAACACTGTTCCTTCATCCCTTCATCCCTTTATCACCATCGACACTGTTCCTTCATCCCTTTATCACCACCGACACTGTTCCTTCATCCCTTTATCATCACCAACACTGTTCCTTCATCCCTTTATCACCACCAACACTGTTCCTTCATCCCTTTATCATCACCAACACTGTTCCTTCATCCCTTCATCCCTTTATCACCATCAACACTGTTCCTTCATCCCTTTATCATCACCAACACTGTTCCTTCATCCCTTTATCATCACCAACACTGTTTCTTCATCCCTTTATCACCACCAACACTGTTCCTTCATCCCTTTATCATCACCAACACTGTTCCTTCATCCCTTCATTCCTTTATCATCACCAACACTGTTCCTTCATCCCTTCATCCCTTTATCACCATCGACACTGTTCCTTCATCCCTTTATCACCACCGACACTGTTCCTTCATCCCTTTATCATCACCAACACTGTTCCTTCATCCCTTTATCATCACCAACACTGTTCCTTCATCCCTTTATCACCACCAACACTGTTCCTTCATCCCTTTATCATCACCAACACTGTTCCTTCATCCCTTTATCACCACCAACACTGTTCCTTCATCCCTTTATCACCACCAACACTGTTCCTTCATCCCTTTATCATCACCAACACTGTTCCTTCATCCCTTCATTCCTTTATCACCACCAACACTGTTCCTTCATCCCTTCATTCCTTTATCATCACCAACACTGTTCCTTCATCCCTTTATCATCACCAACACTGTTCCTTCATCCCTTCATCCCTTTATCACCATCAACACTGTTCCTTCATCCCTTTATCATCACCAACACTGTTCCTTCATCCCTTCATCCCTTTATCACCATCAACACTGTTCCTTCATCCCTTTATCATCACCAACACTGTTCCTTCATCCCTTTATCATCACCAACACTGTTTCTTCATCCCTTCATTCCATGTTTATAAACATGTTATATAATAACATTTCTGTCAGCGAGATTTTAAAGGTGGACGTCTGGTTCCATTCACCAACAGATCTGACTCTGTTCACTACTGTAATTTTATTTTGGGTTTCACATCAGGCCACTGACCTATGCTTACATCCTAGCTAATAAATTTGGTGAAAATTTTGTGGACTTCCCCTTCAACACCACTGTTCGTCCTGTTATTATGGTATACATACCATAACTATATTATCATTCGTTCCTCAGTTGCTGAAATATCAACGCCGTTCCAGCTCCAGAGTGTCCGGTCTGATTGTGTGATTCGGGCGTGCACACAGCTTTTTGATCGGATGCACAGATTCCGGAAAACCTTCCCCATAGAGAATGAATGGAATGGAAAAGTGGACGCCAATCTCCTGAACTTCTGCTCCACCCACAGACACCGTTTCACATACACGGACTCAGGGCGGACCCCCGACCATGACTGCTGTGTTGGTTTTACCTGCACTCGTCTGTTTGCCCTTTTTCCATCCCTCCTTTTTCCCCATAGAGTCCCATTCATTTTCAAGTGCTACTCAAACATCATGGTTTAGTTGAACCTACAGCCTCCAAACTGCCCCTACTCACTCAGAGCAGATCCCCAAACACACTGACCCACACTCCTCTACTTATCGTTTATTCATCCCTCGTTCCTGATTAAGCTGTGCAACCACCCTGCGGTTCCTAGTTTAATTTGAATAGCGTTTCTCTTAATTCTGAGCATAACAACAACAAATCACTGCTGTCCAAAGAAAAACAAGCATCTGCAAAATACTAACTTTACAGGAGAGACCAAAAACTGTTTTTACTTTCAATGGAAGTCAATGTAAAGAGGTTTTATTAGAAGTGATTTTGGAGTCTTTCTATTGGTCCATTCATCTTGAAACCTTCACAGGATATAAAGAACAGCTGTCTTGTTCAAACCAAATAGAAAAATGAAAATCGAAAAAATTGGATATGAATGTTTTTCTTTGGACAGTGATGATTTATATGTGAATATTTTTTAGGGAGATCTAAAATATATTTAAAAAAATAAACAAACATGCAGTTTAAGCTCCTCCCACAGCGACATAAACAATCACACAGCATTGCTGAGCCCATATTTACACTATTTCACTAATAAACAGACGTATTCCATTTCATTCTATCCTATTAAGCAGTTTCTGCTCTGGCCACTAGGGGGAGCAGCGCTGTGCTGACCGGCTAAGCACATTAGCCCACCTGCTTCTGTCTGGGAGGGGAAGCTGACGTCGAATCCCTCGGGCAGCTCTATGGACGTCAGGAAGCGGACGTGTCCGGTGTGACCGTGAGCGGAGCCCATGGGCAGGAGGGGCGTCCTCAATGACCCTGTCCCAATGCTGGACGACACAGGGGGGATGGACAAGGTCAGCACGACTCCTGCACTCGTCCCAATCCACAACACGTCCCGACAGGCCAGCAGAGCCGTGATCCGCAAACACGCGGCTTTGTGCTGACGGATGATGGCGTCAGAACCTGAGAGAGAGAGAGAGAGAGAGAGGGAGAGAGAGAGAGAGAGAGAGAGAGAGAGAGAGGGAGAGAGAGAGAGAGAGGGGGGAGAGAGAGAGAGAGAGAGAGAGAGAGAGAGAGAGAGAGAGAGAGAGAGAGAGAGAGAGAGAGAGAGAGAGAGAGGAGGAGAGAGAGAAAGAGGGAGAGAGAGAGAGAGAGCATGTACTTAATAAACTCTGTAAATAATAAACAAACCAATAACTGATCAACACATTCACCATATTTCTCTCCTCTCCATGTAAACTGGGTCCTAATCTTTGAGTAACACTTCTGTAATCATTCCCCCAACCAATCACAGAGCTGATATCTCTCTGACTCCGCCCACTCAAACTAGTATCAGAGTCAGAGAAACAGTTAAAACTTCATCCCGTCATCCCTTTATCATCACCAACACTGTTCCTTCATCCCTTTATCATCACCAACACTGTTCCTTCATCCCTTTATCATCACCAACACTGTTCCTTCATTCCTTTATCGTCACCAACACTGTTCCTTCATCTCCTCATTCCTTTATCATCACCAACACTGTTCCTTCATTCCTTTATCATCACCAACACTGTTCCTTCATTCCTTTATTCCTTTATCATCACCAACACTGTTCCTTCATTCCTTTATCATCACCAACACTGTTCCTTCATTCCTTTATTCCTTTATCATCACCAACACTGTTCCTTCATCCCTTCATTCCTTTATCATCACCAACACTGTTCCTTCATTCCTTTATCGTCACCAACACTGTTCCTTCATCTCCTCATTCCTTTATCATCACCAACACTGTTTCTTCATTCCTTTATTCCTTTATCATCACCAACACTGTTCCTTCATCCCTTTATCATCACCAACACTGTTCCTTCATCCCTTTATCATCACCAACACTGTTCCTTCATTCCTTTATCGTCACCAACACTGTTCCTTCATCTCCTCATTCCTTTATCATCACCAACACTGTTCCTTCATTCCTTTATCATCACCAACACTGTTCCTTCATTCCTTTATCATCACCAACACTGTTCCTTCATTCCTTTATCATCACCAACACTGTTCCTTCATTCCTTTATTCCTTTATCATCACCAACACTGTTCCTTCATCCCTTCATTCCTTTATCATCACCAACACTGTTCCTTCATTCCTTTATCGTCACCAACACTGTTCCTTCATCTCCTCATTCCTTTATCATCACCAACACTGTTTCTTCATTCCTTTATTCCTTTATCATCACCAACACTGTTCCTTCATCCCTTTATCATCACCAACACTGTTCCTTCATCCCTTTATCATCACCAACACTGTTCCTTCATTCCTTTATCGTCACCAACACTGTTCCTTCATCTCCTCATTCCTTTATCATCACCAACACTGTTCCTTCATTCCTTTATCATCACCAACACTGTTCCTTCATTCCTTTATCATCACCAACACTGTTCCTTCATTCCTTTATCATCACCAACACTGTTCCTTCATTCCTTTATTCCTTTATCATCACCAACACTGTTCCTTCATCCCTTCATTCCTTTATCATCACCAACACTGTTCCTTCATTCCTTTATCGTCACCAACACTGTTCCTTCATCTCCTCATTCCTTTATCATCACCAACACTGTTCCTTCATTCCTTTATTCCTTTATCATAACCAACACTGTTCCTTCATCCCTTCATTTCTTTATCATCACCAACACTGTTCCTTCATTCCTTTATCATCACCAACACTGTTCCTTCATCCCTTCATTCCTTTATCATCACCAACACTGTTCCTTCATTCCTTTATCGTCACCAACACTGTTCCTTCATCTCCTCATTCCTTTATCATCACCAACACTGTTCCTTCATTCCTTTATTCCTTTATCATAACCAACACTGTTCCTTCATCCCTTCATTTCTTTATCATCACCAACACTGTTCCTTCATTCCTTTATCATCACCAACACTGTTCCTTCATTCCTTTATTCCTTTATCATCACCAACACTGTTCCTTCATCCCTTCATTCCTTTATCATCACCAACACTGTTCCTTCATTCCTTTATCATCACCAACACTGTTCCTTCATTCCTTTATCACCAACACTGTTCCTTCATTCCTTTATTCCTTTATCATCACCAACACTGTTCCTTCATCCCTTCATTCCTTTATCATCACCAACACTGTTCCTTCATTCCTTTATCATCACCAACACTGTTCCTTCATTCCTTTATTCCTTTATCATAACCAACACTGTTTCTTCATCCCTTTATTCCTTTATCATCACCAACACTGTTCCTTCATTCCTTTATCACCAACACTGTTCCTTCATTCCTTTATCACCAACACTGTTCCTTCATTCCTTTATTCCTTTATTATAACCAACACTGTTTCTTCATCCCTTTATTCCATTATCATCACCAACACTGTTCCTTCATTCCTTTATCACCACCAACACTGTTCCTTCATCCCTTCATTCCTTTATCATCACTAACACTGTTCCTTCATTCCTTTATCATCACCAACTCTGTTCCTTCATCTCTTCATTCCTTTATCATCACCAACACTGTTCCTTCATTCCTTTATCATCACCAACACTGTTCCTTCATCTCTTCATTCCTTTATCATCACCAACACTGTTCCTTCATCCCTTCATTCCTTTATCATCACCAACTCTGTTCCTTCATCTCTTCATTCCTTTATCATCACCAACACTGTTCCTTCATTCCTTTATCATCACCAACACTGTTCCTTCATCTCTTCATTCCTTTATCATCACCAACACTGTTCCTTCATCCCTTCATTCCTTTATCATCACCAACACTGTTCCTTCAACCTACAGTCCATAAATCTCACTCAGCAGTTGAATTCAGATGGAGGAGAAATCAGTGAGAAGCAGCTGTGGTTGTTACATCACCTCTCATGTAAAACAAATCTGGTCCAAACAGAAGATAAGCCCGGTAATAACAGACTCCTGTCCCCAAAAACCACATAACTACACAAAACATCTCAGGAGACTTTATAGGAGAATTAGCTGGAATAGCATTTAATGCGGGGAAAGCAGCAGTGATGTAAACCGGACCTCTACCTGTCCTACAGATGCGTCCACACTCACTGTCCACTGCTGAGACACGAGCGGTCTGAAATGACTGTACATGCATATGAAACAGGCTGCTTTCATACCCGCCAGCATCTTGTGCACCGCAGGAGCCACGTCCACTTCAGTGATGCTCTCGTAGGTGGTGGAGTGATACAGACGGACCTGAGCGCTGCCCTGAAGAGCCACCCAAACGCCCTGACCATAGCTGACCATACAGGTCACACAGCGTCCACTGTCCTGACCAACCTGGAACGAGTGCTGGACACAGACAGACACAACACAGAGTCACGTTTACAGAGAGATGAACTCAAACACTTTCTTTATTATTACAGAGCACGTTAGATATAAAATATAAAGTATTATTATTGAGTTTATACTGATGACAGAACAATAGCAGTTAATTAATAATGTATACTAATTACACAATAATACATAGCAGTTAATTAATAATGTATACTAGTTACAGAATCATTAATAGTACAAGGTTTTGTATAATTTATACAAAATAAAAAAATATTTATTGCTGATTTTAAATATTTTATACCAGCCATAACATTAAAACCACCTCCCTGTATCTACACACAGTGTCCACTGTATCAGCTCCACTGACCATACAGGAGCTCCACTTACAGACTGTAGTTCATCTGATTCTCTGTATACTTTATTACTCTGTTCTTTAATGATCAGGACCCCCACAGGACCACCACAGAGCAGGTACTATTAGGGATCATTCTCAGCACTGCAGTGACACTGACAGGGTGGTGGTGTGCTAGAGCGTGTTGTGCTGGTGTGATAGAATGGATATTAATGAATAGATACAAGGAGGTGGTTTTGATGTTATGGCTAATCGGTGTATATGGTACTAAATAATAAGTCTTAAAGGGCAAATCCACAGATTTTTAAAAAAATCTAATTCAATCATTGGTCATTTAGAAGGTTTTGACATCAAATGCTTTGTTCCGGAGAAACTTGCCAACTTGGGTTCCTTTACAGTGGTGGTGATGGGAACCAGGGGTCACCTTGTCTCCATCAACAAGGTGGGGCAGTCGTGGCCTGAAGGTTAGGGACCCAGTCTTGTGACCAGAAGGTTGCCGGTTCGATCGCTGGCCACGATTGAAGTGCCCTTGAGCAAAGCACCTAACCCCTACTGCTCCCCGGGCAGCGTGGATAGGGCTGCCTACCACTCCCTAGTGAGTATGTTCACTAGTGCGTGTATATGTAGATGTTTCACTACACGGTTGGGTTAAATGCAGAGGTCAAATTCCACTGTATGCAAAACACATGTAGCTAATTCCAGTTCTAAATTTTAAATTCAAACAGTAAATCTAGTTATATTATTTACTATCGCAAAAAAAACTATTTGATGATGGTTAAATAGTTATAAACCTCAATAAGTTTTCTTTGGAACTACTTCACCTGGACATCTGGTTCCCTTCACCGCCACTGCAAGCGATTCTGAACCTTTAAGTTTCTCTTAGAACAGAATGTTTCATACCAAAAAATAAGCCATGATTGACAGATTGGCTTGTCTGAGTCTTTAAACAGGAAACCTCACTTCTGACACCACTGTAGCATCACTGTAAGAATAGAATAGATACTAGAACCCAAACAGAAATCCAAGATCTCTGCATTTAACCCATCTATACACGGAAACACTTACATATACACACTAGTAAACAGACACACCAGTGGGTAGTAGATACACTTATCCAGAGCGGTGGGCAGCCCTCCCAGGGAGCAGGCAGGGGTTAGGTGCCTTGCTCAAGGGCACTCCAGCGTTGTCCTGACGGTTCATGGGATTGAACCGGCAACCTTCTGGTCACAAGGCTGGTTCTCTAACCTCCAGCCCACGTCTGCCCCCCAACGGTGATGCATTCCCGGGAAACGAACCCGGGTCAACAGTTTGGAAGGCGGCTACGCTCACCACTATAACACCAACGCCTAGAGGCCGGCAGACGTGTTTACGTCAGATGTAGCGATGGCTAGTTTTCTGTTAGAGGTTATAGTGTTTAGATGGGAAGGCTGCAGACTCCCAGTTCAGGTTTTACACTGTATGTATCAGATCCATAACCCGTATCTGTACAGTGCAGCACTGCATAGCCAACCAGTGCTCATCTATTAGAGATCGACCGATATTATCATACAGCCGATAAATCGGGGCGATATTTGCCTTAGTTTTATATATCGGCATCGGCCCTGTGTTATTGGTGTGGTGGAACGAGCTATTGCCACAGGTTAAGGACCCCAGGCTGAAACCTTTGGAACTGTTCAGTCAGTAAGTAAAAATTAATAATTTATAGTGAACAGTGAGGTTTTTAATGAGGCGGTTACGTGTGTCTAGTTATGGTCGTAGACGTGAACCAGAGCGGATGTTTTACTCATTAGCTCCGGGGCTAAAGCTAACTGCTCTAGTGTAAAACACACATTAGCTCCGGGGCTAAAGCTAACTGCTCTAGTGTAATACACACATTAGCTCCGGGGCTAAAGCTAACTGCTCTAGTGTAATACACACATTAGCTCCGGGGCTAAAGGTAACTGCTCTAGTGTAATACACACATTAGCTCCGGGGCTAAAGCTAACTGCTCTAGTGCAATACACACATTAGCTCCGGGGCTAAAGCTAACTGCTCTAGTGTAATACACACATTAACACGATACGGTTACACAGAGAGTCTCTCTGTGTTTTGGGGGGGCAGATAATGTTTTGTTTTTTTCTTGTTAAGTCAGTGTTTGATAAATAAAGTTCAGAAATGTTGTGCATCCACTTCTTATTACTAGTGTGACATTTTAGCAGCAAATAAAACAGAAAACTTCTAAAAAAATCGGGCAAAAAAATTAGCAGTACATATCGGTCATCGGCTGACCTCTAAACATCGGCATCGCCATCGCCTATAGAAAAACCCATATCAGTCGATCTCTATCATCTATCATTACTGCTATGAGAACAAGATCAGCGTTTGTTTTTATAATAAAACTGATTCATTTTCAAAAAATAATCTGTTTGTATGTCCGTCTGTTCATAACTCATTAGAAAATATGAATAAGTAGCTGAAAGAACTGAGGAACAGGTCAGAAACGGGTTTTCTGCTAAAGAAAATGTAATTATCTGTAAGCCTGATAGCATTTGTTTGCATTTATTGTATAAGTGTGAACGATTCATACGATAAATAGCTAATTTAAACTGATAATCATTATAAAACAAATAAGAAACTGAGAATATATAACTACTGAGCAACGGAGCGGTTCAGCACAGTCATGAGGAAACATCTCAGAGTGTCCACAGCTTTCCATCGCCCACTGGGTGGCACTGTTTTACAGACACAGTCTCTCACCTCCTGGGCTAAAGTGCTGGTGTTGATGATGAGGATTCGGTTCTGGCAGCCACACCACAGTTTCCCGGCTACCGGAACCATCTTAGTGACGGGTCCACTCGGGGAACCCAAACACAGCGTCTGAGAACTCTGAGGATCCCAAAAGCTACCTGTGAAGGTGACAGAGAGATCAGAATCAGTTGCGAGCAAGATACTACACAGTCGAGTCTCATTATTATTACTTTCTATGGTGGCAGCGTGTAGGTGGCAGTGTTCTGGTCTGGGGAATGTTTTGGTGACGTTCTCTGGACCCACTCATCCATGTGGTAGACACTGATCTGGGTCTGAATCCATCCTTGCAGATCACGTACACCATACATGCTGATGGTCTTCTCTGGGGTGGATGGGATCTTCCAGCAAGACGATGCAACACGTCACACGACTAGAAATGTCCAGCACTGGTTGGAAGAGCTGACCAAGACTTCCAAGTACTACCCTGGACCCCTAATTCCTCACACTTGAACCCAATTGAGCATCTGTGGGACCACCTGGATGGTGGTGTTGGCTCTATGGCTCCTCCTCCACGTTCCCTCCAGCAGTTGTGGGATGCACTGCAGTCGGCATGATACCTCCAGATACCTGTGACCACCTACCAGGACCTTACTGAGTCTCCCAGTCCGTCTAGCTGCTGTCTGAGCCTCACACGGTGGTCTCTCTGGATATTAGCTGGTGGTCATAATAATGTGACTCGACTGTGTATTCTAGCTCAGACTAATAAACAAAAGCTTGTGCCTGTAGGTTGATGCTCACCTGCTTCCCTCTGGTAAACGATCACTTCTCCGTTGGCGAGAGACACAAACACCTTGTTGTCGAGATACCTTCAATTAAAGAGACAGAAAGCAGGACGTTACTTCCGGTTCGGTCAGCAAAGGTCAGAAAAGGGTAAACAGCAAAGCTCTACTGCGACTGCATGCTTACAGGATGCAGAGGATGGAGGCGGCGTGCTGCATCTTCATACTGTTCTTCCGGTTGCGGATGTTGTCTGAAGACTGGTACACGTGGATGCTGGAAAGAGTTGGGGCAGTATGTAATCACACTGTGTTTATATCTCCACTCACTGTCCACTGTATCAGCTCCACTGACCATACAGGACCTCCACTCACTGTCCACTGTATCAGCTCCACTGACCATACAGGACCTCCACTCACTGTCCACTGTATCAGCTCCACTGACCATACAGGAGCTCCACTTACAGACTGTAGTTCATCTGATTCTCTGTATACTTTATTACTCTGTTCTTTAATGATCAGGACCCCCACAGGACCACCACAGAGCAGATACTATTAGGGAGGTGGATCATTCTCAGCACTGCAGTGACACTGACGGTGGTATGTTAGTTAGAGTGTGTTGTGCTGGTGTGAGTGGATCAGACACAGCAGTGCTGCTGCTGGAGTGTTTAAACACTGTGTCCACTCACTGTCCACTCTATTAGACACTCCTACTACTTTGCTGGTCCACCTTGTAGATGTAAAGTCAGAGACAGTAGCTCATCTGCTGCTGCACAGTTTGTGTTCCTCTAGTTCTTCATCAGTGGACACAGGACGCCGCCCACAGGACACTGCTGTCTGGATAGTTTTGGTTGGTGGACGATTCTCAGTCCAGCAGTGACGCTGAGCTGCCATGTCTGATCCACTCACACCAGCACAACGTCACAGTCCCTGCAGCGCTGAGAATGACCCACCACCATCCCTGTGGGGGTCCTGACCATTGACGAACAGGGTAATAGAGGACACAGAGAATCAGATGGACTACAGTCTGTAAGTGTAGAAGCTTAAGTTGTGTTTCCACAATGCATGGCAGCCAATCAGAACGAAGCTAATTAACATATTTCAGTCTTAAAGACAGTAAAACATAAACAGCCTGGTTTATTCTGATGGACAACAATCGGATGAAAATCATTTAAAATGAATTATAACTCATAAAACCACATAAACAAAACAACACCACACAGGAGAGGCGTGGAGGACAGAGGCCCGAGAGGAGTGGAGGACAGAGGCCCGAGAGGAGTGGAGGACAGAGGCCCGAGAGGAGTGGATGACAGAAGCCCGAGAGGAGTGGAGGACAGAGGCCCGAGAGGAGAGGAGGACAGAGGCCCGAGAGGAGAGGAGGACAGAGGCCCGAGAGGAGTGGAGGACAGAGGCCCGAGAGGAGTGGAGGACAGAGGCCCGAGAGGAGTGGATGACAGAAGCCCGAGAGGAGTGGAGGACAGAGGCCCAAGAGGAGTGGATGACAGAAGCCCGAGAGGAGTGGAGGACAGAGGCCCGAGAGGAGTGGAGGACAGAAGCCCGAGAGGAGTGGAGGACAGAGGCCCGAGAGGAGTGGAGGACAGAGGCCAGAGAGGAGTGGAGGACAGAGGCCCGAGAGGAGTGGAGGACAGAGGCCCGAGAGGAGTGGAGGACAGAGGCCTGAGAGGAGTGGAGGACAGAGGCCCGAGAGGAGTGGATGACAGAAGCCCGAGAGGAGTGGAGGACAGAGGCCCGAGAGGAGTGGAGGACAGAGGCCAGAGAGGAGTGGAGGACAGAGGCCCAAGAGGAGTGGATGACAGAAGCCCGAGAGGAGTGGAGGACAGAGGCCCGAGAGGAGTGGAGGACAGAGGCCCGAGAGGAGAGGAGGACAGAGGCCCGAGAGGAGAGGAGGACAGAGGCCCGAGAGGAGAGGAGGACAGAGGCCCGAGAGGAGTGGAGGACAGAGGCCAGAGAGGAGTGGAGGACAGAGGCCCGAGAGGAGTGGAGGACAGAGGCCCGAGAGGAGTGGAGGACAGAGGCCCGAGAGGAGTGGAGGACAGAGGCCCGAGAGGAGTGGAGGACAGAGGCCCGAGAGGAGTGGAGGACAGAGGCCCGAGAGGAGTGGATGACAGAAGCCCGAGAGGAGTGGAGGACAGAGGCCCAAGAGGAGTGGATGACAGAAGCCCGAGAGGAGTGGAGGACAGAGGCCCGAGAGGAGTGGAGGACAGAGGCCCGAGAGGAGAGGAGGACAGAGGCCCGAGAGGAGAGGAGGACAGAGGCCCGAGAGGAGAGGAGGACAGAGGCCCGAGAGGAGTGGAGGACAGAGGCCCGAGAGGAGTGGAGGACAGAGGCCAGAGAGGAGTGGAGGACAGAGGCCCGAGAGGAGTGGAGGACAGAGGCCCGAGAGGAGTGGAGGACAGAGGCCCGAGAGGAGTGGAGGACAGAGGCCCGAGCTGGGAGAGAGTGAGAGAGCGAAAGGGAAGAAGAGCTGGACGAGATGAGTCATGGTGAACAGGCCCAGGCAAGAAGTAATGACTGGGTTTGGTGCGGTGCTGACGGCAGAGCTGAAGCCAGCTAAAGGTCGTCTGAGGTGATGATCCCTAAACAAATACTTCTTTTGGGATTTCCCCAAATCTGCTGCACGTCTCATGAGCTTTCACGCTCGGCTGGCGTGCAGACGGTACAGGTGGCCCAGCACTCGCAGAAAAAAGAACGTAAAAGAGGAATTTCAGTGCAGTCGCTGCTCAAACTCCCTGTTCGGTCTGAACCGGCAGTGTATTTAGACTGTGGTAGCACTACAGCAGCAACAGAGTGACTGCAGGTGCAAGACAATCACTGAGACACAAATTAAATGATGTTCATCCAGATAATGTTTGTACCATTAGATGTAAAAATGATGCTCAAATATACTAATAATAATCAATTTTTATAAATATTATGAATTAAATCCCCAAAATGGTAAAACGGTATGGAATTGTATTCAAAACTGGCATGTCCTGACATATTTACTGATTATTTTCTAAATAATTACTAAAACAATGTATAATAACTACTGACGTACTGCCTAAACTGGCCCCCCAAGACCCCCCATCCCCAGCATGGTCCACATTCTTGGACTAGGTTGGGAATGACTGTCCTAAAGATTCATTAAATCAATCCACAATGAAAACAGATGTCAGGATGCACTCCATTATTTCTATAAGAATCACTGAACCGAATTCTTTAGGGAAATGATTCAGTGCAACATATTATATTCATTTTATATATTATGATTCCTTTAATAGATCCTTTAAGTGATTCCTAATGAAAATTATTCATTTCATAGTGCACTGAATCATTTTCATGAAGAATCGCATACAGAATCAATTAAAGGAATCATTATGAAATGAATATACCATGATGTAATGAATTATTTTCATTAAGAATCAATGAATCAATTAATAAACATGACCTTTCAAGAAGCACTGATTAATTTCCTAAATCAAAACCTAATGATATGCATACATCATGACGCACTGAATCATTTGCATGAAGAATCGCTTAGGGAATCAATTAAAGGAATCATTATGAAATGAATACACCATGATGCACTGAATCATTTTCATGAAGAATCGATTAAGGAATCAATTAAAGGAATCATTATGAAATGAATACACCATGATGCACTGAATCATTTTCATGAAGAATCGCTTAAGGAATCAATTAAAGGAATCATTATGAAATGAATACACCATGATGCACTGAATCATTTTCATGAAGAATCGCTTAAGGAATCAATTAAAGGAATCATTATGAAATGAATATACCATGATGCACTGAATCATTTTCATGAAGAATCGCTTAAGGAATCAATTAAAGGAATCATTATGAAATGAATATACCATGATGCACTGAATCATTTTCATGAAGAATCGCTTAAGGAATCAATTAAAGGAATCATTATGAAATGAATATACCATGATGCACTGAATCATTTTCATGAAGAATCGCTTAAGGAATCAATTAAAGGAATCATTATGAAATGAATATACCATGATGCACTGAATCATTTTCATGAAGAATTACTAAATAAATTGATGACGAAAAATAAACGAATCAAATTATAATGAAATGAATTTTGAATTTTGACATTTTGAATCATTTGCATTTTGAATCATTCAGGAATCACTGAATCTAATCATGGTGATTCAGATTCAGTCTGATTAGGTATTCAGTTACAGAATGGTCACCCACCATCCGTCCTCGGTGCCGAGCCAGACGGAGCTCTGGTAGGCTTCGGGGTCGATGCTCAGCAGGTCCTCCAGGCTGGCACGGGTGAAGGACCCTCGGCTGGAGCGGCGCATCGCCCGTCCGTCCATCGGGCTCTCTGCGCTCAGCCGCTGCGCCCCAAACGTGCTGGACACGGGAAATTCCTGCTCCTCCTCCGAACTCGTGGTCTCTGTGGCCATGTCCTTACAGCCGGCGGTCTCATCATCTGAGAGGACAGAGGTTATTAGTGTTATCCTGTTATAACTACAGTGAAACGTCTATTAACCTGATATTAATACCAGCTATCATATACCAGACATATAAGTTAGCCTTTGCCCGGTAATACACGCTCACTGGCCACTTTATTGGAAACCCCTCCTATATATATATATATATACACACACACACTACTGCTCAAAAGTTTGGGATCACAGTGAAATGTTCTTGTTTTAATGGAGTATCTTCTTCCTTAACACAACAATGAACTGACGGGTCTCTAAAGAAAGTTGTTTCTTTCTGGTCATTGTGAGTCGGTCAGCAAGACATCAACTGCTGATCTTCAGATACTAAACTAACCTAGAATGTTGTTCCCTTTTATACTCACTTATTAGTAGAATGTTTTTCAGCTGTGATCACAATTGATCAAGAGTGTCCTAACAACCAATTAGTCCAATAACATCCTTAACTTGGATTGGTGGTCGTACCAGGAGATTTAGACAGAGGACTGAGAATTACGGATAATAGGACTATATGTAAAATAAGCCTCTATACAAAAATAGACTTTAATACAAACATTTTTATTCTTTAAAAATCATCTGATACACTTACATTAATTGTGAAACGGACAATATTGTTTGGGAATTGCATGAAATAAAAGTGATCCTAAACTTTTGAGCAGTAGTGTATATATATTCTAAAAATCTGATTCTAAAAAAGTCATATATATATATATATATATATATATAGGTCATAATACTTGGTCCCCTAAAAGAACATATGTGTGTTTTTATGTATTAAAGTTTTACAGACCACTTTTTCTGTAACCTGAATGTTACTGTACCTTTAAGACTGACATATGTAAATGAGCTCTGTTCTGATTGGCCGTCCTGTACAGTGTGCCATTTAAAAAGCAGTGCTGAAGAGACGGCTGTAGTCCAAGGTTATAATAGTTCTGGATTTTTAACTATAGTTTAGTTTTATTTCGTCGGGACTTTTAGCAGGCTAGCATGGAGAGCAGAACAGACTGTAAACAAGAAGTGGCGTCAGGGTCCCGTACGGCGCCGCCAGCTCATGTAAAACTGCTCGAGTGGAAACAAATCGATTTAATAAATAAGATAAATCAACATTGCAGCTGAAGGAACTGAACACATTCATACAATGTCTGGGGCGTCCAGGAGAAATCTGGAACCTAACTTTGTTCTTCAAACTGGATCAAGATCTGATCTACTTCTCTCACAATAACATATTCATGTTACTTTGTATTGTATGTATGATTATTTACATCTGCTCTATTATTTACATCCGCTCAGGGCCCTCTGACTTTTATACAGTAGTGTTTATATATTTTAATATATTTCTTTGCTTATTTGTTTGTGTGTGTATGTGTATATATATATATATATATATATATATATATATATATATATATATATATATATATATATATATATATATATATATATATATATACAGCACAGACAGCTAATGTAAAACTGCTCGAGTGGAAACAAATCGATTTAATATCAGTCCACAAGGCTTATAAATAAATTGAGAAACACGAAAACGGAGTCTATCTATAATATCAGTACGCTTTAGTTAGGTTTGTAAATCTATAATACAGTTCCAGTTAGTTATCGTTTTTTCTTTTAATTACCGTTTTAATTTATATCAGTTAACGAAAATGTTTTCTCAATTTCGGTTTTCGTTATTTAGTTCGTTTTAGTTAACGATAATAACCCTGCTGTGGACTGAATGGGTGGATATGTGTAACTAGTTGTTTGGCTTT
The DNA here is from genome assembly GCA_021613375.1 of Megaleporinus macrocephalus. Classification (NCBI taxonomy): domain Eukaryota; kingdom Metazoa; phylum Chordata; class Actinopteri; order Characiformes; family Anostomidae; genus Megaleporinus; species Megaleporinus macrocephalus. The sequence goes on from CM038711.1 coordinate 44,154,863, forward strand.
TAATGACATCACAAAAACAATGAACTGTTAAAGAGCCGTTGAAGAGCTTTAACGTGCCACACCAGCTGTTTTGCTTGATTCTGATCCTGGAGAACAACAACTGTGCATCCTAGTTACGATGTAATGACCCGGTCGCCATTAGCAACACAGTGACTACACGTGTAGGAGTCAGTGTGGAGTATCAGTGAAGGTGAGTATACTGAGAGTACTCAGCGAGACTCACTGCCGTAGCTGGAGGAGATGGTGGAGTGCGACGCCTGGCTCTGCAGCGTGGAGGAAGGACTCGGGGAGTCTTCATCGTCCGTATCGTCGCTGTCGAAAGGTACCAGCTCTGGGACGGGGGCCGCGAGGGGTTCGCTGAGCTCCAGAGAGGAGCCTGAGATGGAGATGTGGAGCTGCGGCTGCTGAGACTGGACGGTGGGGGTCGAGGGAGGTTCTGAGGGGGCGGCGGGGGCAGAATGTCTGGCCTCAACACGTTCCCTGAAGCAAAGAGACAAAAATAATTGGTGAACAGCTAAAGTACATACCGTCACTGTCCAAAGAAGGAAGGAAGTAGTGTTTTCACATACGTCAGTGTGTTTATTTAACTCTTTCCAAGCTTCTCCTAAACAACCCAGTATTATTATCAGTTCTCATCTAATACCTGCTTTGACTGCTCAGTACTTCATTAAGATAAATCAAGATTTGCTGCTGAAGGAACTGAACACATTCATACAATGTCTGGGGCGTCCAGGAGAAATCTGGAACCTAACTTTGTTCTTCAAACTGGATCAAGATCTGATCTACTTCTCTCACAATAACATATTCATGTTACTTTGTACTGTATGTTCTCAGATCTCATGTTCTTACTGGTGAACACACACTTATTGATCAGATAAACACTTAAATTATCAGCTCAGGACATATATATATATATACATACTAATATACTAATACTATATACTAATATATAAATATATATATATATGAACAGGCGGTTGTCAAAGAATTTCACTTCTAGTGATTTGATTTGATATTAAAAATATATAGTAGTATATAGCACAGCAGATTAGTGATGGGACGTTGAAGACCACTACATATGGTGCATGCTGGGAGTTGTAGGCTGACCTGCTCTTGAGTCCCGGGACGGCGGCGATGCAGATGATGCGTGCGGAGCAGACGGCGATGCAGGCCTCCACCGTAGGCTCGTCCCGAATGTTCAGCAAACACACCTGACCCACGTAACCGTCGCTGTTACACACCCACACCTCGTAGGTGTTCTCCGGGCAGCTGTGGCTCGGAGAGGCGCAGGAGAACTGCATCCCGCTGCGGGTCTTCATGATGGGAATGGCCTTCAGAAACTCGGGGTCCCACTGATCCTTATTCATCGCTGAGGAGCAGCAGAGCAAGCACAGACAAACTGTTATTGCAACAATACACACGTACAGGAACGGGCAAATACTTTAGTAGGACCTCCTAAAACCTGGGTAGTGTGTATGTGTGTGTGTGTGAATATATATATATATATATATATATATATATATATATATATATATACACCAATTTTTTATTTTTTATTTTTTTCCATATGCAAAGTCTGCAACCGGGATATTAGTTGGTCAGGTAAACTGTTAATATTTGATAATAAATAAATAAATAAATAATAACAACCCAGCTTCTTCTTGGCCTCCTCGAAGGCCTGTTCGAAGTTGCTGCGAGCGTCCGGACTGCTGAACTCAAAGACAAAGGTGCTCTCAGCAGATGCTGTGGTCAGCTCCAGCTTGGTGGGCAGGAAGGTCATGCTGAAGGCCAGAGATTGTTTCTCAGCCAACTCTCTGTGCACAGACGCCATCAGATCCTTTATCACATCATCCAGACTCTGAGGGAGAGAGAGTGTGAGACATGTTAACACATCTTAACTGGACAACACTGACCACAGCACAGGTCAACAATTCAACCCAACCAATACAGTTATATAGTTTTCATAGTAGTCATTATCAACTACATCATCACTTCCCTACAAATACAAAAAGGGGGGGGTCGTTAGCAATTTTCTGTATGAAATGTAACATTATTTCATAAAATTGTATACAACATTGCTGTTCAAAGAAAAACAAGTTTCTCCAAAATAGTTAGGACAAAACATACTCTATTTTCAATGCAAGTCAATGGAACCAGAGTTTTTTCCAAGCTATTTTGGAGCAGTTCTATTGGTCTATTCATCACGATGCTTTTAAATGATGTAGAAAAATTTCAAATGTGTTTTTCTTTTGACAGCAGCAGTGATATATTCTATACTGTGCCTGTTTGTACAATAAAACTGAGAATATTCATTGAAAAATGTCTTTAAAACAACTTAAATGGTCATTAAGTACAAAAGTGCACTATGTAAGTTTAGGGGATTTGGAGCCCTCTCTGGTGGAAATGTGTAATGCAGTCATTGTGATGAGGAACAGATCTGTAAGGTGGGTTGTGCTTTGTCCTCATCCCCCAGCCGAAGAAGCTAATGATTGGAAGAAAATTCAAAGAGAACTCAGTCAAAACTTGGGGAATGTGTTTTCTGAGAATGTGAGTGAATTATCAGCATATCTCCATCAGTATGAAGCTGATTTTGAGATCGTTTAAGGTCTAAATCTTGAGCTTGTGTGTGATGTTATTAATTAAAGATATAATCTTACATACTGCAGCTTTAAATAATTCATGTACTCGTCTATAGTGAACACTAAGGTGCTGCTGTGGGCGTTTCACACTAACCTGGTGTGGAAAGCTGAGCGTTTCTGAGAGTTTGCTGATTTGGCCGAGTGTGCTGAGGTCCTCGTCCAGCCGGCTGATTGTTTTCTGGATGGCGTCCCTGTTGGTGGCCTGATTAGAGCCTGCAGGGAGGAAAACATGGAGTAAAGCAAAAACTCCACTTCCCATAATCCTCTCACAGCCCTGAATCAGCTGACTTACCTTTCACTAACTCGATATCCTCCAACGGCAGTTTCCACAGAAACTTATATTTACTGGAGGTGTCGATGACACTAGCAGCGGTGTATCTGAAACAGTGTTACAGAGAAAGATCAGACGGAGGTAATCAGACTTGTTTACATATTCGAGGTTCCAGAAAGCAGTGATATGATTTTGTA
>CM038711.1:44162969-44220469 GCA_021613375.1 Megaleporinus macrocephalus
TTATTAGATATTAATACAGATAGTGGTGACTTAAAGAGCTAGACCTTCAGTACAAAACCATGAATATCAGAATTCTGTTAAGACTAGTCCCATCTCTGTGATTGGTATGTATTTGAGTTTGTACACTCTTAAACAATATCTGAAAGGGTTCTTTGTAAAGAGACAGGTTCTATTAAGAACCATTACTGCTATACAGAACCATTTCAAGTTTAATAATTTATTTTATGATAATTTATATCAACCAAATACTGTATCAACCAAATACTCTATCAATCAAATGCTCTATTAACCAAATGCTCTATCAACCAAATACTGTATCAACCAAATACTATATTAAACAAATACTCTATCAAACAAATACTGTATTAACCAAATACTCTATCAATCAAATGCTCTAGTAACCAAATACTCTATCAACCAAATACTGTATCAACCAAATACTCTATCAATCAAATGTTCTATTAACCAAATGCTCAATCAACCAAATACTATATTAACCAAATACTCTATCAAATACTTTATTAACCAAATACTGTATCAACCAAATACTGTATCAACCAAATACTATATTAAACAAACACTCTATCAAACAAATACTGTATTAACCAAATACTGTATCAACCAAATACTCCATCAAACAAATACTGTATTAACCAAATACTGGATCAACCAGATACTGTATGAGTCAAGTACTGTATCAACTAAATGCTGTATTAACAAAATACTGTATCAACAAAATACTCTATCAATCAAATACTTTATTAATCAAAAACTGTATTAATTGAATACTCTATCAAACAAATACTGTATCAGTCAAGTACTGTATGAACTAAATACTGTAATGAGTAGAAAGCTCAAAAGGCCCCCACAGTTCATTTATTCATTAAACTATATTGCACATCTTTCAGAGTATTTCGGGTAAGCCGCCACTAGATGGCAGCAAAACCTGTGATTTAATTTTCTGAACTTCACTGTGGACATCAACCCCCCTTTATTATGACAGATGTGGGGTCAGATCCGAGAAGAGTTCAAGCACAAATATCAAACAGTGTAACAGCATGGTCAGCACTCAGGCCTAATGACCTAACGTACACCTCCATACAGGCGAAGAGGAGGACACAAGAAGGGGGGGTCATTTACAAACACAATAATCTGCCTCGTAAACTGACCGGTCAGTAAACCCTGGTCAGTGTGAAGCAGGTGATATGAACAGTCTACTGTGGTTTCCATTTCTGGATCTGCTTCTACAGAACTGTGGAGTCTGCAGAGTAAAGAAGTCCTAAAGTTCAGAGCTGAACAGCTGTAATTATCTATCTCTGCCGAGCCCTCGAGAAACACAAACCACAGGCCGTTCCCACCAAATCCCAGAGGAGAGCCGAGCGGAAACGACAGGACGACACACAGTACTGCACAACACACACTCACAGTCCAACACACAGAAACAGACAGATCCAGATCCAGATCCAGAGCCGGGAGAAATATTACAACCCCAAAACCTCATAACCTGCTATTAACTGGCCGATCAATCAAATCACTTCAAACCACTGATCACAGACACAGTGATACACTACAACACATACAATCATCACTCATAGGGTACCGTCCCTAACCCCTTACACTAAACACTAAACTTACACTAAACACTAACCCCTACATTTACACTAAACACTAACTCCTACACTTACACTAAACCCTAACCCCTACATTTACACTAAACACTAACTCCTACATTTACACTAAAACCTAACTCCTACATTTACACTAAACCCTAACTCCTACATTTACACTAAACCCTAACCCCTACATTTACACTAAACCCTAACCCCTACACTTACACTAAACACTAACTCCTACATTTACACTAAACCCTAACTCCTACATTTACACTAAACCCTAACCCCTATATTTACACTAAACACTAACCCCTACAACTACACTAAACCCTAACCCCTACATTTACACTAAACACTAACCTCTACATTTACACTAAACACTAACTCCTACATTTACACTAAACCCTAACCCCTACAACTACACTAAACCCTAACCCCTACATTTACACTAAACACTAACCTCTACATTTACACTAAACACTAACCCCTACACTTACACTAAACACTAACTCCTACATTTACACTAAAACCTAACTCCTACATTTACACTAAACACTAACCTCTACATTTACACTAAACCCTAACTCCTACATTTACACTAAACACTAACTCCTACATTTACACTAAACCCTAACCCCTACATTTACACTAAACCCTAACTCCTACACTTACACTAAACACTAACCCCTACATTTACACTAAACACTAACTCCTACACTTACACTAAACCCTAACTCCTACATTTACACTAAACACTAACCCCTACAACTACACTAAACCCTAACCCCTACATTTACACTAAACACTAACCTCTACATTTACACTAAACACTAACCCCTACATTTACACTAAACCCTAACTCCTACATTTACACTAAACCCTAACCCCTACAACTACACTAAACACTAACCCCTACATTTACACTAAACCCTAACCCCTACAACTACACTAAACACTAACCCCTACATTTACACTAAACCCTAACCAATACAACTACACTAAACACTAACCCCTACATTTACACTAAACCCTAACCCCTACAACTACACTAAACACTAACCCCTACATTTACACTAAACACTAACTCCTACACTTACACTAAACACTAACCCCTACATTTACACTAAACCCAAACTCCTACATTTACACTAAACACTAACCCCTACATTTACACTAAACCCTAACTCCTACATTTACACTAAACACTAACTCCTACATTTACACTAAACCCTAACCTCTACATTTACACTAAACACTAACTCCTACATTTACACTAAACACTAACTCCTACATTTACACTAAACCCTAACCTCTACATTTACACTTAACCCGAACTCCTACATTTACACTAAACACTAACTCCTACATTTACACTAAACCCTAACTCCTACATTTATACTAAACCCCAACCCCTACATTTACACTAAACACTAACTCCTACATTTACACTAAACACTAACCCCTACATTTACACTAAACACTAACTCCTACATTTACACTAAACACTAACTCCTACATTTACACTAAACCTTAACTCCTACATTTACACTAAACACTAACTCCTAAATTTACACTAAACCCTAACCTCTACATTTACACTAAACACTAACTCCTACATTTACACTAAACACTAACCCCTACATTTACACTAAAACCTAGCCCTACATTTACACTAAACCCTAACTCCTACATTTACACTAAACACTAACTCCTACATTTACACTAAACACTAACCCCTACATTTACACTAAACCCTAACTCCTACATTTACACTAAACACTAACCCCTACATTTACACTAAACCCTAACTCCTACATTTACACTAAACACTAACCTCTACATTTACACTAAACCCTAACCTCTACATTTACACTAAACACTAACTCCTACATTTACACTAAACACTAACTCCTACATTTACACTAAACCCTAACCTCTACATTTACACTTAACCCGAACTCCTACATTTATTCTAAACACTAACTCCTACATTTACACTAAAACCTAACTCCTACATTTACACTAAACACTAACTCCTACATTTACACTAAACCCTAACCTCTACATTTACACTAAACACTAACCTCTACATTTACACTAAACCCGAACCCCTACATTTACACTAAACACTAACTCATACATTTACACTAAACACTAACACCTACATTTACACTAAACACTAACTCCTACATTTACACTAAACACTAATTCCTACATTTACACTAAACCCTAACCTCTACATTTACACTAAACCCTAACTCCTACATTTATACTAAACACTAACTCCTACATTTACACTAAACCCTAACTCCTACATTTACACTAAACCCTAACTCCTACATTTACACTAAACAGTAACCCCTACATTTACACTAAACACTAACCCCTACATTTACACTAAACCCTAACTCCTACATTTACACTAAACCCTAACTCCTACATTTACACTAAACCCTAACTCCTACATTTACACTAAACACTAACCCCTACATTTACACTAAACACTAACCCCTACATTTACACTAAACACAAACCCCTACATTTACACTAAACACCAACCCCTACATTTACACTAAACACTAACTCCTACATTTACACTAAACACTAACCCCTACATTTACACTAAACACTAACTCCTACATTTACACTAAACACTAACCCCTACATTTACACTAAACACTAACTCCTACATATACACTAAAATCTAACCCCTACATTTACACTAAACACTAACTCCTACATTTACACTAAACACTAACCCCTACATTTACACTAAACACTAACTCCTACATATACATTAAACCCTAACTCCTACATTTACACTAAACCCTAACCCCTACATTTACACTAAACCCTAACTCCTACATTTACACTAAACACTAACCCCTACATTTACACTAAACACTAACCCCTACATTTACACTAAACACAAACCCCTATATTTACACTAAACCCTAACCCCTACATTTACACTAAACACTAACTCCTACATTTACACTAAACACTAACCCCTACATTTACACTAAACACTAACCCCTACATTAACACTAAACACTAACCCCTACATTTACACTAAACACTAACCCCTACATTAACACTAAACACTAACTCCTACATTTACACTAAACACTAACCCCTACATTTACACTAAACACTAACCCCTACATTTACACTAAACACTAACCCCTACATTTACACTAAACACTAACCTCTACATCTACACTAAACACTAAACTTACACTAAACACTAACCCCTACATTTACACTAAACACTAACCCCTACATTTACACTAAACACAAACCCCTATATTTACACTAAACCCTAACCCCTACATTTACACTAAACACTAACTCCTACATTTACACTAAACACTAACCCCTACATTTACACTAAACACTAACCCCTACATTAACACTAAACACTAACCCCTACATTTACACTAAACACTAACCCCTACATTAACACTAAACACTAACTCCTACATTTACACTAAACACTAACTCCTACATTTACACTAAACACTAACTCCTACATTTACACTAAACACTAACTCCTACATTTACACTAAACCCTAACCCCTACATTTACACTAAACACTAACTCCTACATATACACTAAAATCTAACCCCTACATTTACATATGAATGTAATGTAAACGTTGGGAGTGCCCAAACATCTTACAAACGTTACACAATACACAGAGAAAAACACCCTGAACGAGAGCCCACCTCTAGAAACTTCATGAAAGCAGGTTTGGCCTCCTTGGCGATCCTCACTGCATCTTTGGCGTTCAGGAAGTTGTCAATGTAGGCGGAGTAGATATTGGCCAAGATCTCTTTGGAGAACTGAAAAAGAAAAATATCATTAGATCAAAATACATCACTGACGGTTTCCTGCAGACAGACTCCCTCTGCGTCAGCGTAGAGTCCCACCCGCATGGTCCAACTCTTTATTACCGCTGAGTCAGACAATCCAACCAGTAACTAGTAAAGGATCATAGAGCTGCTGATTTAAATAGGGACAAGATACTTATTGATCTGTTTTGGAATTGATTTGTTTCATTGTCACCTTTTCAATACACTCTTCGCTCCTCCAAGCACCACGTCCACCACTGCATCAAGCCTTCGGTTCATTTGTCAGCGCTGGTCAATTTTATAACTGGCATGTCGACACTGAGCTCCTCGGTAAAGGGAGGTTTGGTATTTGGAAGCTTAGGATTGTTTTTATGAGACTAAAGAAACAGTGATAAGACCACATCAGGGAGCGACCCTCTTTCAGATGACCTCAGAACAGCTGTCCTTGGTCACAGACGTAACCGCCTGTTGTATTTATCAGACACTATGCCAGAGGTCACTTATAGGCGGATACAGTCTGGGTTTGGACTCAAATCAATAATCTATTGAATCAACTTTTCTTGTCTTTATGGTATATGGGCTTTTTGAGGCACATTAACCCCACAGACCAATCACGTGCGTAGTAATATCACCATACGCTCCTCAGCCAATCAGATCTGAGCTGCAGTCAGAGAATTATGAGATATGCTGGTCTCATATCCATCCATCCATCATCTTCTGCTTCATCCCGCTAGTCAGGGTCACAGGGGGGCTGAGGCGGGGTACACCATGGACAAGTCGCCAGTCCATCGCATGGTCAACACACACCCACACTCACACCTACGGGCAGTTTAGAGTGAGGATCCTAACATGCATGTGTTTGGACTGTGGGAGGAAACCGGAGTACCCGGAGGAACCCACTCAAACACAGAGAGAACATACACACTCCACACAGAACCACCCGGATGGTCCTAACACAGTTTCAGCCCAGATTTATAAAGTCCTGACTGGAGAACCAAGATCTCACTTCTCTTATAAACAAGAGAAAGTGTGGAGGAATATAAGAGAGAGATAAACTGTTAAGATGTGAAACTCAGTTAACAAGACTAAACATTTGATTTACTTTTTTATTATAAATAAAACTTTATAATATATATTATATTATGCATTTTTTAAAAGAATTTTAAGGGCAGCTCTTGTTGAAAACAGCATTCATTCAGTTCAGCATTTAATCAGTAAATATACTGAAATATACTGAACGGTATGTGTGATGTGTTGGTGTTTCAGTAGCTGATGGTATAAGACGCTGATACTAGACTACTTCAGTAAACAGATCTATCCGAACTATCGCTTTAAATCCAAAGGAACAAACAGAAAAGGTATCAGAAGAGGTGGACAGTCAGGGTCCGGACTGACAGCAGAGCCAGGGCAGTGTGATCAGGGCTTTGTCTGCAGGCTGACAGGCCCTCATAAATCTCCTTACAGGACTGATTCAAGAGCAGATCTGTGAGCAGAGATAGCTAGCCTCTGTCGTTAACCTTGTCTGTCGGGCAGAAAGCTTTGTGTTGTTGACCTCTGACCAACATTTTACCAACATAACCTGCATTATTATCTCCATTAAATTCAACTAATATTCTCTACCGACCATATTCATATGTTTGTAAAGCATCACTAGAGATTAGAGATATACAGAGGGTGTACAAAATAATGGAAACACTTCACTGGCTACTGTGGTGGACGTTTTATATACACCACCACTCAAAAGTTTAGGATCACTTTAGAATTTAATTTCATGCAATTTCATGCAATTTTTTTTAATTTCATGCAATCACAAACAATATTGTCCATTTCATAATGAATGTAAGTGTATCAGATGATTTTTAAAGAATAAAAATGTTTGTATTAAAGTCTATTTTTGTATAGAGGCTTATTTTGCATATAGTCTATTATCAGTAATTCTCAGTCCTCTGTCTAAATCTCCTGGTACGACCACCAATCCAAGTTAATGATGTTATTGGACTAATTGGTTGTTAGGACACTCTTGATCAATTGTGATCACAGCTAAAAAACATTCTACTAATAAGTGAGTATAAAAGGGAACAACATTCTAGGTTAGTTTAGTATCTGAAGATCAGCAGTTGATGTCTTGCTGACCGACTCACAATGACCAGAAAGAAACAACTTTCTTTAGAGACCCGTCAGTTCATTGTTGTGTTAAAGAAGAAGATACTCCATTAAAACAAGAACATTTCACTGTGATCCCAAACTTTTGAGCGGTAGTGTAAATGCTGTTTATTTCATTAGTTTTGTTGTTTTCTCAAAACATTTCATGGCTATTGTGTTTGGTTTTGTATGGGTTTTGGATGGTTTTGAATTCTATAAATGACTGGGGGGACTTTGAAATCTATGATTTGCTTTAATCAGAAACATCTAACATATACAGTCATGTGGTGCCCTGGTTCAACTATGAGTCCTATTTACTGATTGGTTTATTGGTCATAGAGAACTTACTGGAAATCTAACATAGCAAATAAAAAAAAAAACATAAAACAAGTATCTTTCTGGTTGGAAGAGCTGACCAAGACTTCCAACTACAGAACTGAACCCCATAATCACAAAACTCAACCCAATAACTACAGAACCGAACCCAATAACTACAGAACACCATCCCAATTCCAGAACTGAACCCCATAACTCCAGAACTGAACCCCATAGCTCCAGAAGCAAACCCCATAATCACAAAACTCAAACTACAGAACACCATCCAAACTCCAGAACTGAACCCCATAACGACAGAACTGAACTCCATAATTATAGAACCAAACACCATAACTACAGAACTGAACCCCATAACTATAGAACCAAACCCCATAACTATAGAACCAAACCCCATACCTACAGAACTGAACCCCATACCTACAGAATTAAACCCCATAATCACAAAACTCAACCCAATAACTACAGAACCGAACCCAATAAATACAGAACACCATCCCAACTCCAGAACCGAACCCCGTAACTCCAGAACTGAACCCCATAGCTACAGAATGAAACCCCATAATCACAAAACTCAAGCCAGTAACTACAGAACCGAACCCAATAACTACAGAACACCATCCCAATTCCAGAACTGAACCCCATAACGACAGAACTGAACTCCATAACTATAGAACCAAACACCATAACTACAGAACTGAACCCCATAACTATAGAACCAAACCCCATAACTATAGAACCAAACCCCATACCTACAGAACTGAACCCCATACCTACAGAATTAAACCCCATAATCACAAAACTCAACCCAATAACTACAGAACCGAACCCAATAAATACAGAACACCATCCCAACTCCAGAACCGAACCCCGTAACTCCAGAACTGAACCCCATAGCTACAGAATGAAACCCCATAATCACAAAACTCAAGCCAGTAACTACAGAACCGAACCCAATAACCACAGAACTGAACCCCATAACTACAGAACTGAACCCTGTAATTACTGAACCAAAACCCCATAACTACAGAACTGAACCCCATAACTCCAGAACTGAACCCCATAACTACAGAACCAAAACCCATAACTACAGAACTGAACCCCATAACTACAGAACTGAACCCCATAACTACAGAACTGAACCCCATAACTACAGAACCAAAACCCATAACTACAGAACTGAACCCCATAACTACAGAACTGAACCCCATAACTCCAGAACTGAACCCCATAACTACAGAACCAAAACCCATAGCTACAGAACTGAACCCAATAACTACAGAACCAAACCCCATAACTACAGAACCGAACCCCATAACTACAGAACTGAACCCCATAACTACAGAACCGAACCCCATAATCACAAAACTCAAGCCAATAACTACAGAACCAAACCCCATAACTACAGAACTGAACCCCATAACTACAGAACCGAACCCAATAACTACAGAACCAAACCCCATAACTACAGAACCAAACCCCATAACTACAGAACAGTAGGGGGTACGACAGTGCCAATGTTGACTGATCGCTGATGATGTAATGAAAGAAACTATAGAAGAAGGGAATGCTTTGCTATTAGCGTCTCCATGGTGAATGACAACGTTGGTCAGTAGAGGGCGCTGTGCCCTTTCCAACATGGATCGCTGTGCTAGCCTAGAGGGAACCAGAGATATGGACCTCACAAATGTGCAGCCGACTTAGGCGCAACCTAGGCGGTCTTTCTGAGACATTCGCCCTCGGTCTAGAGAGCCTAAGAAGCTTAGGGTAACTCAGAGAATCTAAAAGTAACTAACTTTAAAATTGACATGACTATAGGGTGGTATGCTCCCTCTCCAACCACTCATGACTTTTTACTGTGGTCTTCAGGAGGCATAACCTCTGATCCTAGAAGCTCCGTAGACCAGTGAAGATATATTAGAAAGCCAAACTCAAAGCTCAGAGATATGGACCCTGAAACCACCTGATGTTTTCTCTGACATGTCTATGTTGTTAGTGTCTAATCAAGTGATCAGCATTGAGTAGACATCCAGCAGTGAAGCTGACTAGTCTGTACAACCCCAACTCCAAGAGAAGACCGGCAAACAGAATGGTGATGTGAAAAGAATGGTCTTCAGACTAGCAGTGTATAAACTTCTTCAAATCGTTTTTAATTAGCATCAAATTTAACGGCCATACCATGTACCCCTACGAGATGTACGACGGCACCAGTTTGGACTGACCTCGTCTAACAGCGGCTCCAGAGATTAGACTCGGAGGCGTTCATGGCGCCTGTTTGGCTAATGCCCCCACCTCCCCCAACACACACGAGGGGACAGTAACTGAACGCACATCAACACTTCACTAACACCTTCTGAAAGAGAGCGCACGCTGCTGAACGGCTCCAACCTGGCTGAATCCCTGGCCGAACCCCCCCAACCTCGCCCTTTCAGCTCGGGGGCTGCAGACGCCAGTTAAACTAATGGCAGCTAATTAGTGTCTAACGACCCTCACTCCGGAGGAACAGGCCGAGTGCGCCCTGACTGATGACATCATCATCAGCCGTGGAGTGAGGCACTTCTAGAGGAAAGAGCATAAAATAGAGAGTTTATTTTAGATGTTTCCAGTTTTAACCTGAGATTAACGACCTCGCCCGTGGCTATTCCTGCATTTGGAGGAAAGCTATTTGTAAAGCACTGAGAATGAACATCTAGCCTGAACCACCTCTTTGGGTTCTCGACACCCAGAACAGGCAACACAGTTAAAATACACTTCTTAACACTTTCAACTCCTCATCCACCCTTAACGTCCTCATACTCTATATACATACCATACTGCCAAAAGTATACACTCACCCATCCAAATCATTAAATTCAGGAGTTCCAACCACTTCCACGTCCACAGGTGTATAAAAGCAAGCACCTAGTCATGCAGACTGCTTCTACACACATTAGTAAAGAGTGTGTCGCTCTCAGGAGCTCAGTGAACTCCAGCGTGGTGCCGTGATAGAACACCACCTGTGAAACAAGTCCAGTGGTGAAGTTTCCTCACTACTAAATATTCCACAGTGGACTGTCAGTGGTGTTCTAACAAAGTGGAAGTGATTGAGAACGACAGCGACTCCACAAAGTGGTAGCCATGTAAGCGGGGTCAGCGGATGCTGAGGAGCATAGTGTGCAGAGGTCACCAACTTTCTACAGAGTCCATCACTACAGACCTCCAAACTTCATGTGGCCTTCAGATCAGCTCAAGAACAGAGTGTAGAGAACTTCATGGAATGGGTCTCCATGGCCGAGCAGCTCCATCCAAGCCTTACATCACCAACACTGGACTCTAGAGCAGTGGAGACGTGTTCTCTGGAGTGACCAATCTCGCTTCTCTGTCTGGGAATCTGATGGACGGTCTGGGTTTGGCGGTTGCCAGGAGAACGGTACTTGTGTGACTGCATTGTGCATTGAGTGTAAAGTTTGGTGGAGGGGGGATTATGGTGTGGGGTTGTATTTCAGAAGGTGGGCTCGGTACCTTAGTTCCAGTGAAAGGAACTCTTAATGCTTCGGCATCATGGATTACATACACCATACATACACGCTGATGGTCTCTGGGGTGGATGGGATCTTCCAGCAAGACAATGCAACATGTCACCTGACTAGAAATGTCCCACACTGGTTGGAAGAGCTGATCAAGGCTTCCAAGTACTACCCTGGACCCCTAATTCCCCAGACTTGAACCCAATTGAGCGTCTATGGGACCACCTGGTTGGTGGTGTTGGCTCTATGGATCCTCCTCCACGCTCCCTCCAGCAGATGTGGGATGCACTGCAGTCAGCATGATACCTCCAGATACCTGTGACCACCTACCAGGACCTTACTGAGTCTCCCAGTCCGTCTAGCTGCTGTCTGAGCTGCACACTGATACATTAAGTTACCTAATAAAATGGTTGGTGAGTATAAAACAGCGAAGCCCATAGAGGCGATTCTTGAAGACACTTACAGACTGGACGAGCAGCTGGCCGACGGTCTGGCGGTCATGCCAGTCGTTGACACAGGTGAGCACCTGCTCCAGGAAGAGTTCATGATGTTCCAGGATTTCAGGGATCTGATAGAACATCTCATCCACCAGAGACGGATCACAGAGGGGAGGATTCTCCGGCTGCTTCAGCGGCTTCATGTAGCCCTGCAACAGAAGAGTCCAGCGTCATCCACTCTCTCCTATGATGACCTAGCTATTTTATTAAGCCGTTAAGATGTAGACCAAGTCATTCAGAGAGATAAATGATGGTTATGGTAACCAGACGTCTCTTACAGTTCTCGCATATAAAGTTATCACGTAAGTGGTTATGAATACGCTGCATTTTGACTGGGTTGTAGCTGACAACGTAACTTTACAGTCCATTCATGGTGGAAGGATACATGTAAGGAGTTGTGAAGCAAAAGAGTTCCCAAAGAAAACCTTATTTTTTCAGATTTATCATAATTTTACCCATACATAAATCTCAGAAAACACACATACCCTGTATGACAGATGACGTCTATTGCAAAAAGCAGTTAGAATCATTTATCTAGGGTTATGTCAGGAGTCATGACAAGTTTATGTAAGTGTATGAAAGTTAGGTTAAGTTCTTAAGCCTCAGCAGTGTTCACTGGAACACCATACACCATAACTACTGAACCCCATAGCTATGGAACCCAACAGAACCCCATTATTGTCAAGAACCCAACCTCATAACTATGGAACCAAACTCCATAAATACTAAACTGAACTCCATAACTCCAGAACTGAACCCCATAACTACTGAATCCAACTCCATAGTCACAGAACTCAACCCAATAACTACAGAACTGAACACTACAACTACAGTATCAAACCCCATAATCACTGAACTCAACCCCAACTACAAACCTGAACCCCATAACTACAGAACTGAACCCTATAACTACTGAACCGAACACCAGAAATACTGGAACTCAACCCGATACCTACAGAACCAAACCCTATAATCACAGAACTAAACCAATAACTACAGTATGGACCCCATAACTACAGAACCCAACCCCATAACTACTGAACTCAACCCGGTAGCTACAGAACAGAACCCTATAACTACAGAACCAAATGCCATAACTACTGAACTCAACCCCATAACTACAGAACTGAACCCTTTAACTACAGAACTGAATCCTATAACTACAGAACTCAAGCCCATAACTACAGAACTCAACCCCATAACTACAGAACTGAACCCTTTAACTACAGAACTGAATCCTATAACTACAGAACTCAACCCCATAACTACAGAACTCAACCCCATAACTACAGAACTGAATCCTATAACTACAGAACCAAACGCCATAACTACTGAACTCAACCCCATAACTATAGAACCGAGCCCTATAACTACAGAACTGAGCCCTATAACTACAGAACTGAACCCCATAACTACAGAACTGAACCCCATAACTACAGAACTGAACCCCATAACTACAGAACTGAATCCTATAACTACAGAACTGAACCCCATAACTACTGAATCAAACTCCATAGTCACAGAACTGAGCCCAATAACTACGGAACTGAGCCCAATAACTACAGAACTGAGCCCTATAACTACAGAACTGAATCCTATAACTACAGAACTGAACCCCATAACTACTGAATCAAACTCCATAGTCACAGAACTGAGCCCAATAACTACAGAACTGAGCCCTATAACTACAGAACTGAATCATATAACTACAGAACTGAACCCTATAACTACTGAATCAAACTCCACTAAACCACTAAACATCATAACAATGGAACAACACAAGTAGGTTCACTGGTGGTTTAGATAGTAAATAAAATAATTATATTTTAGGAGACCCCTGGTTCCCATCGTCACCACTGCTGTAGAGAAATGGCTCATTCTATACTACTTTTCCATACGTCAGTGTGTTTATTAACCCTTTCCAAGCTTCTCCTAAACAACCCAGTATTATTATCAGTTCTCATCTAATACCTGCTTTGACTGCTCAGTACTTCATTAAGCTAAATCAAGATTTGCTGCTAAAGGAACTGAACACATTCATACAATCTCTGGGGCGTCCAGGAGAAACAGAACCCCACAGAACTGCTAAACCCCATAACTACTGAACTGAACTCCATAACTACTGAACTGAACTCCATAACTACTGAACTGAACTCCAAAACTACTGAACTGAACTCCAAAACTACTGAACTGAACTCCATAACTACTATACTGAACTCCATAACTACTATACTGAACTCCATAACTACTATACTGAACCCCATAACTACTCAACTGAACTCCATAACTACTCAACTAAACTCCATAACTACTATACTGAACTCCATAACTACTATACTGAACTCCATAACTACTATACTGAACTCCATAACTACTATACTGAACTCCATAACTACTGAACTGAACTCCATAACTACTGAACTGAACTCCATAACTACTATACTGAACTCCATAACTACTATACTGAACTCCATAACTACTGAACTGAACTCCATAACTACTATACTGAACTCCATAACTACTATACTGAACCCCATAACTACTCAACTGAACTCCATAACTACTCAACTGAACTCCATAACTACTCAACTGAACTCCATAACTACTATACTGAACTCCATAACTACTGAACTGAACTCCATAACTACTATACTGAACTCCATAACTAGTATACTGAACCCCATAACTATTAAACTCCATATTGAACCCCATAACTATTAAACTCCATATTGAACTCCATAACTACTGAACTGAACCCCATAACTACTATACTGAACTCCATAACTACTGAACTGAACTCCATAACTACTGAACTGAACCACATAACTACCAAACTGAACCCCATAACTACTGAACTGAACTCCATATCTACTGAACTGAACTCCATAACTACTGAACTGAACTCCATAACTACTATACTGAACCACATAACTACCAAACTGAACCCCATAACTACTGAACTGAACTCCATATCTACTGAACTGAACTCCATAACTACTGAACTGAACACCATAACTACTATACTGAACTCCATGACTACTGAACTGAACCCCATAACTACTATACTGGACTCCATGACTACTGAACTGAACCCCATAACTACTATACTGAACTCCATGACTACTGAACTGAACCACATAACTACCAAACTGAACCCCATAACTACTGAACTGAACTCCATAAGTACTGAACCTCGTTTTGACTGGAATGGACTAAGCGGTGGTGGTCTCTGAAGGTGGTCTGTGCTGCACAGTGTATGTATTTAACTGTTCCTGGCTGCAGGAATGAATGGAGTCACATGACCTCCATTCAGTGTTTATGTGCTGAACGCTGCTGATTTAGACGGACAGATAAACGGAGCGAGGGAATAAACGGCTGCTGGAATTGCTCTCTAATGGGGGCCATTTTACTGCCGCAGCGTCCAGCAGCGGTCAGCAACACATACACACAACCTGCTCACACGGTAGTCATGGAAACACTCCACAGCAAACACGGGTGAACAGAAAGACCCCCGTTTCTCTTTTCTTGTTTTCTGTAATTTTTTCCTTCCATCTTTCATCAATATACTTCCTTCCTTACCTCTCGTCCTTCCATCACACTTAATGTTTTCCTTGCTTTTCTCTTCTCCTTCCTCTCCTTCGTTCCTTCATTCTGTTTTTTTCCTCTCTTCCTTTCGTTGGTGCATTTATTCATCATCTATTTTCCGTCTATTCCACAAACATTTATCAGATTTTATCATTTATTCAGCCTCGATTATTCATCAAGTTATCGTCTAATCATTGTCTGTTTATCTTTCTGTGTTTATTATCTTTTAAATATCTGTTTATCAGTCTGTTTATAATCTATCATCTGGTTAATATCTGTTTATCAGTCTGTTTATAATCTATTATCTGGTTAATATCTGTTTATCAGTCTGTTTATAATCTATCATCTGGTTAATATCTGTTTATCAGTCTGTTTATAATCTATCATCTGGTTAATATCTGTTTATCAGTCTGTTTATAATCTATCATCTGGTTAATATCTGTTTATCAGTCTGTTTATAATCTATCATCTGGTTAATATCTGTTTATCAGTCTGTTTATAATCTATCATCTGGTTAATATCTGTTTATCAGTCTGTTTATAATCTATCATCTGGTTAATATCTGTTTATCAGTCTGTTTATAATTATCATCTGGTTAATATCTGTTTATCAGTCTGTTTATAATTATCATCTGGTTAATATCTGTTTATCAGTCTGTTTATAATTATCATATGGTTAATATCTGTTTATCAGTCTGTTTATAATCTATCATCTGGTTAATATCTGTTTATCAGTCTGTTTATAATCTATCATCTGGTTAATTTCTGTTTATCAGTCTGTTTATAATCTATCATCTGGTTAATATCTGTTTATCAGTCTGTTTATAATCTATCATCTGGTTAATATCTGTTTATCAGTCTGTTTATAATCTATCATCTGGTTAATATCTGTTTATCAGTCTGTTTATAATCTATCATCTGGTTAATATCTGTTTATCAGTCTGTTTATAATCTATCATCTGGTTAATATCTGTTTATCGTTTGTTTATCATTTGTTTATCAGTCTGTTTATAATCTATCATCTGGTTAATATCTGTTTATCGTTTGCTTATCATTTGTTTATCAGTCTGTTTATAATCTATCATCTGGTTAATATCTGTTTATCGTTTGCTTATCATTTGTTTATCAGTCTGTTTATAATCTATCATCTGGTTAATATCTGTTTATCGTTTGTTTATCATTTGTTTATCAGTCTGTTTATAATCTATCATCTGGTTAATATCTGTTTATCGTTTGCTTATCATTTGTTTATCAGTCTGTTTATAATCTATCATCTGGTTAATATCTGTTTATCAGTCTGTTTATCATTTGTTTATCAGTTTGTTTATCAGTCTGTTTATCAGTTTGTTTATTGTTTGTTTATCAGTCGGTTTATCGTTTGTTTATCAGTCTGTTTATTGTTTGTTTATCAGTCTACTGGTCAGTGCACCTAAACTAAAGCTGTGGTATTGTGATTCTATCACGGAGCACTCTTCCTTCTCATTGTCTCTCTTCTTTCTCCCTCATTCTCACTCCACCATCTTTCACCAGGCATATCTCCTTTTCTTTGTTTCACACACACACACACACACACACACACACACACACACACACTTTCTTTCCCCATTTCTCTCTCACTCTCTCTTCGTTGTCTCTCTCGCTCCTGTTTCATACAGTAATGATTTGCCAGTGGATGAATGGCTGACGCAATTTGTTGTGAGCAATCTCTCCCTCTCTCCCTTTCCATCTCTCTCTCTCTCTCTCCCTTTCTATCTCTCTCTCCCTCTATCTCTCTCTCTATCCCTCTCTCCCTTTCCATCTCTCTCTCTCTCTCTCTCTCCCTTTCTATCTCTCTCTCCCTCTATCTCTCTCTCTATCCCTCTCCCCCTTTCCATCTCTCCCTCTCTCTCTCTCTCTCCCTTTCCATCTCTCTCTCCCTCTATCTCTCCCTCTCTCTCTCTCACCCTTTCCATCTCTCTCTCTCTCTCTCTCTCTCTCACACTTCAGGTTGATTGTAGTGCTTTGAGATGCAACATGCAGTGACTAAGACTTTTAGGAAGGTCAATTAGGAAAAACAGCCAATCAGAAATTACTACAAATTAGAAAGAGAGAGAGAGAGAGAGAGAGAGACAGAGAGAGAGAGAGAAAGAGAGAGACAGAGAGAGAGAGAGCTATAGAGACAGAGAGAGAGAGAGCTAGAGACAGACAGAGAGAGAGAGAGACAGAGAGAGCTAGAGAGAGAGAGAGAGAGAGAGAGAAAGAGAGAGAGAGAGAGCGAGAGAGAGCTAGAGAGAGCTAGAGAGAGAGAGTGTCTATGCATTAGAATTGTTTATAGCTGTACCTGGATCAGTGTCCGCAATGAGTCCACATACGACTGTTCAGTGTCCAGCAGAGTCATCATCACATGTCTTCTCATATCCTACAGAGAGAAACAGAGATATTAAACATTAGAGCCATCACACATCACAACAGAGACATCAGACATCACACATCACAACAGAGACATCAGACATCACACCTTACAACAGAGACGTCACACATGACATCAGACATCACACCTTACAACAGAGACGTCACACATGACATCAGACATCACACCTTACAACAGAGACGTCACACATGACATCAGACATCACACCTTACAACAGAGACGTCACACATGACAAAGACATCATGCATCTCGACAGAGACGTCACACATGACATCAGAAACATCACACATCACAACAGAGACAACACATGACATTAGACATCACACACCGCAACGGATACATCAAACAGACACCAAACATAACATCAGACATCACAACAGAGACATCAAACACAGACACCAAACATCACAACAGACATCATACATCACAAGACACATCATACATCACAACACAGACAACAAACATAACTTCAGACGTCTTAACAGACACATCATACATCACAACAGAGACATCAAACAACACAAGACAACACAGACAACAAACATAACTTCAGACGTCTTAACAGACACATCAGACATCACAACACAGACATCAAACACTTCTCCAAACACTGTCATTCAGTTCCACATTATAATACCTACAGTCAGTCTCACCAGCATCTGTGAGCCAATAAACACGCTTGTTTCAAAATCTAGACTGCTGGTTGGCAGTGAGTTACATCCTGTATGCAAGTGTTTGTCCCACAGTGGACCGAGTCAGACTGTAAACCGTCAAAGTATTAAAGTACAGTATCACTGCTTTCAGAACAAAACCTTGTTTCTCAGCTTTGGGAAGAGGACCGTCCTGACTCACCAGTATGAAGTCACGGTACTGTATATGCATTAACTGTATATGCATTAACTGTATATGCATTAACTGTATATTCATTAACTGTATATGTATTAACTGTATATGCATTAACTGTATATGCATTAACTGTATATTCATTAACTGTATATTCATTAACTGTATATGCATTAACTGTACATTCATTAACTGTATATGCATTAACTGTATATTCATTAACTGTATATTCATTAACTGTATATGCATTAACTGTATATTCATTAACTGTATATGTATTAACTGTATATGCATTAACTGTATATGCATTAACTGTATATGCATTAACTGTATATGCATTAACTGTATATGCATGCGTATACATACATCCACTTTTACAGGAGCACTTCAGCTTGTCCACTCACTGTCCACTCTATTAGACACTCCTACTACTTGCTGGTCCACCTTGTAGATGTAAAGTCAGAGACAGTAGCTCATCTGCTGCTGCACAGTTTGTGTTCTCTAGTTCTTCATCAGTGGACACAGGACGCCGCCCACAGGACACTGCTGTCTAGATAGTTTTGGTTGGTGGACGATTCTCAGTCCAGCAGTGACACTGAGGTGTTTAAACACTCCAGCAGCAGCAGCACTGCTGTGTCTGATCCACTCACACCAGCACAGCACACACTACTAACACACCACCAACACATCAGTGTCACTGCAGTGCTGAGAATGACCCACCTCCCTAATAGTACCTGCTCTGTGGTGGTCCTGTGGGGGTCCTGATCATTAAAGAACAGAGTAATAAAGAATACAGAGAATCAGATGATCTACAGTCTGTAAGTGGAGGTCCTGTATGGTCAGTGGAGCTGATACAGTGGACAGTGAGTGGAGGTCCTGTATGATCAGTGGAGCTGATACAGTGGACAGTGAGTGGAGGTCCTGTATGGTCAGTGGAGCTGATACAGTGGACAGTGAGTGGAGGTCCTGTATGATCAGTGGAGCTGATACAGTGGACAGTGAGTGGAGGTCCTGTATGGTCAGTGGAGCTGATACAGTGGACAGTGAGTGGAGGTCCTGTATGATCAGTGGAGCTGATACAGTGGACAGTGAGTGGAGGTCCTGTATGGTCAGTGGAGCTGATACAGTGGACAGTGAGTGGAGCTCCTGTATGGTCAGTGGAGCTGATACAGTGGACAGTGAGTGGAGGTCCTGTATGGTCAGTGGAGCTGATACAGTGGACAGTGAGTGGAGGTCCTGTATGGTCAGTGGAGCTGATACAGTGGACAGTGAGTGAAGGTCCTGTATGGTCAGTGGAGCTGATACAGTGGACAGTGAGTGGAGGTCCTGTATGGTCAGTGGAGCTGATACAGTGGACAGTGAGTGGAGGTCCTGTATGGTCAGTGGAGCTGATACAGTGGACAGTGAGTGGAGGTCCTGTATGGTCAGTGGAGCTGATACAGTGGACAGTGAGTGGAGGTCCTGTATGGTCAGTGGAGCTGATACAGTGGACAGTGAGTGGAGATGGAAGGAGGTGGAGATAAGAACAGGCTTAGTGAGTGAGGCCTCGGCGTTAGAGGAGTGGACACATATGTATGACGGGGGTCTACAGGACCAGCGACGGGACCTGACTCGCACACACATGCACGGCCGCACGCACACGTACACGTACGCCACAAATAAACAAATCATATTTCTACAGACTCGGCATCACAGCCTGAAGCACACAGTGAAGCGGGGACACACCATAAACACAGCTCACAATCAGCTCATGCTGTAACGAACCAATCACACTCGTCTCTCATCAAAACAAACACTTCCTGTTTACTCAGACATATCAGCACCCAGAGACAGACACGCAGCCGACTCCTACAAACCAGGAGAAGAGCATCACAACTACAGGCCTCGCAGAGGGGCAACAGCAGGGGGCGCCAGAGAGAGAGAGAGAGAGAGAGAGAGAGAGAGAGAGAGAGAGAGAGAGAGAGAGAGAGAGAGGAAGAGAGAAAGAGAGAGGAAGAGAGAAAGAGAGAGAAATTGTGAGAGAGAGAAAGTGAGAGAGAGAGAGAGAGAATGAGAGAGAGAGAGAGAGAATGAGAGGGGGTGAGAGAGAGAGAGAGAGAAAGAGAGAGAGAGAGAGAGAGAGAGAGGAAGAGAGAAAGAGAGAGGAAGAGAGAAAGAGAGAGGAAGAGAGAAAGAGAGAGAAATTGTGAGAGAGAGAAAGTGAGAGAGAGAGAGAGAGAATGAGAGAGAGAGAGAAAGGGAGAGAGAGAGAGAAAGGGAGAGAGAGAGAGAAAGGGAGAGAGAGAAAGAAAGGGAGAGAGAGAGAAAGGGAGAGACAGAACGAAAGAAAGGGAGACAGAGAGAGAAAGGGAGAGAGAGAGAAAGGGAGAGACAGAAAGGGAGAGAGAGAGAAAGGGAGAGAGAGAGAAAGGGAAAGAGAGAGAGAAAGGGAAAGAAAGAGAGAGAGAGAGAGAAAGGGAAAGAGAGAGAGAAAGGGAGAGAGAGAGAAGGAGAGAGAGAAAGGGAGAGAGAGAAAGGGAGAGAGAGAGAGAAAGGGAGAGAGAGAGAGAGAAAGGGAGAGAGTGAGAGAGACAGTGAGAGAGAGAGAAAGGGAGAGAGAGAGAGAGAGAGAGAGTAGTTTGATTTTGACTGTAAAGCTATAGTAACATCAGAATAAACACAAATAAACACATTTCAATTAAAAGAGTCTGATTATATAAACTACACCTATAAAAACATGTTCTTCAGTAACTGGCTGTATTTAATAAAGACAACAAAGAACCGAACACTCAGAGAACCTTTTGCATGGTGTTTTAAAGTCTCTGCATGGGGGCTTAGTAGAACCAAAGGTTCACATCCTAACAGACCAGCAGAACCGTGTTCAGTGCTGTATAGAACCACTTTCAAAAATCTAATTTCTCATTGCAATTGTTTTTTGAGTGTTCACAGTTCTCAGTTACAATGATAGAACTCAGTTACAATGATAATTGTTCCATAGAGAACCAGAAACACTCAAAGAACCACTTGCATGGTTGTATGGTTATTTGCATGAGGCTATATAGCACCAGAAACGGTCCCTCTATTGTTACAATCCTGATATTGCAACAACAGCAGAAGCCTTTCCGGAGGTATATAGAACCATTTTTTTCACAAATATAGAACACGTTCTCCGTTGATCTGAGGAACAACCAAGCAAAGAACCATTTTCAGGTGTGAAGGTACTGGATGGTAGCTGCAAATAATGGACTTCCAGCTTTGGAGAAAAATTACAATGGATTTCTTTTTGGTTCTTTAGGAACTCTAACAAATACACAAAATCTATGGAGAACCAGGAACAATATAAAGAACCCTTTGCATGTTTAACACCAGAAACGGTTGTTCTATCGTTACTATCCTGATACTGCAACAACAGCAGAACCTATTTTGGTGGTATATGGATCCATTTTTGTTTTATAAATAGAAACATACACAACATGTTCTCCATTAATATAAAGAACTATTCCACCATACGAAGAACCATTTTTAGGTGTGTAGGTAACTGTAATAGTAACTGTTAATACTGGACTTTCAGCCTTGGAGAAAACTTCCAATAGATTTGTTTCTGGTTCTTCAAGAACTCTTAAACAAAGGCAACAGTTCTATAGAGAACCAGGAACACCTAAAGAACCACTTACATGCTTGAATTGTTCTTTGCATGTGACTATACAGCACCAGCGTCCATGTACTGTTACAATCCTGACACTGCAACAACAGCAGAACCCTTTCTGGTGGTATGTAGAACCATGTTTGCACAAATATACAACACGTTCTCCATCAGTCTGAAGAACCATTCCACTATCTAAGGAACCACTTGTAGGTGTGTAGGTACTGTTTAAGAGTTCTTGGTGGGCAGCCCTATCCACAGCACCTGGGGAGCAGCTGGAGGTTAGGTGTCTTGTTCAATGGCACTTCAGTCCAGTGTCCTGTCGGCTCAGGGAATCGAACCAGCGACCTTCTGGTCACAAGACTGGTTCCCCAAGATCCAGCCCGTGACTGAATCAGACAGACAGAGACGGACATACAGCAAGAACCAAAAACCCTCCAATTCCAAACAAACCAGCCTATCAAATGTGAGGAACATCACCACAGGCATCCAGCATGACGTGGTCTCCTTCAACACAGTCTCTGATTACATCAACTCCACCACGAGCTACAGAACCTTGCTCCATCTGATCATGTACAAGTCTCCGAACTCCTCTCTTCCTTTGTTCTGGTGGTATCTGGCCGCGCTACGAGCTCCATCACCCTTTCACAGTCTCAGCAGGCTCCGTTCTCCACCGTCTGAGTCAGCGTTCGGGTCACCAAGCCTTAATAAACCCACGAGCCCTCGCAGAACCTCGGCAGCTCGGCCGTGGGCGGCTCTACTGAGTCACGGCGAAAGAGACGCGGTTTAATCTGCCATATGGACGCTCAGTAATCAGACCCTGCTGAGAAACGTTCAGAGTCGTTACAGACTCAGACACTTGACCCACTGGGGGGCAGATCTGATACTCATTATAGGCCGAGGCGGTCAAGCTCACAGAGTTTCATCAGTTCAGCACTGAGGAGGGCGTCTATGTGGTGTGTTTATCAGCCCAACCACATGCACGCTGTTCAAACACCTCAGTGTCACTGCTGGACTGAGAACCGTCCACCAACCAAAACTATCCAGACAGCAGTGTCCTGTGGGCGGCGTCTTGTGTCCACTGATGAAGAACTGTCCACTCTATTAGACACTCCCACTACTCGCTGGTCCACCTTGTAGATGTAAAGTCAGAGACACAGTTTGTGTTCCTCTAGTTCTTCATCAGTGGACACAGGACGCCGCCCACAGGACACTGCTGTCTGGATAGTTTTGGTTGGTGGACGATTCTCAGTCCAGCAGTGACACTGAGGTGTTTAAACACTCCAGCAGCAGCAGCACTGCTGTGTCTGATCCACTCACACCAGCACAACACACATGCTAACACACCACCACCATGTCAGTTTCACTGCAGTGCTGAGAATGACCCACCTCCCTAATAGTATCTGCTCTGTGGGGGTCCTGTGGGGGTCCTGATCATTAAAGAACAGAGTAATAAAGAATACAGAGAATCAGATGAACTACAGTCTGTATAACTGCAACCACAAAAACCTTGACCACTCCTGAACAGTAGTGTGTGTACACACACACACACACACACACACACACACACACAGTTCCTCTTCCTTTAGGCTGTGCTTGGCCTGTTTTACCTGAACTCTGGCCTAAATATAAATTAGCAATAAAAACATTCCTGACTGGCCCCCGGGAGGCTCAGCAGGGGGCAGATATTTGCCACAAGCTGCCCGGCTGAGAGTGTTTGTGCGTATGTGGTGGTGACAGATGGCTGTGTGTGTTTCAGATCTCGCCCAAAGACACAGAGAGATAACTGTTAAACTGCTAAACGTCAGATGACCTTTCAGAGCTCAGGACTGGACAAGTTTCAGTGTTCATATCCTCAACAACCCAGACCTGCCAGAATCACCGCCCTGCTATCGTTCACACGGCTGATTCTCTAACCGCCACTTTACAACAGATTACATTTACAGACTCATTCATTAATCTGTGGTTTATAAACCAAACCAGTTCACACCCCACAACCCCAACCAACACCCCCAACCCCAACCAACACCCCCCAACCCCAACCAACACTCCTCAACCCCAACCAACACTCCTCAACCCCAACCAACACCCCACAACCCCAACCAACAGCCCCAATCCCAACCAACACTCCTCAACCCCAACCAACAGCCCCAATCCCAACCAACAGCCCCCAACCCCAACCAACACTCCTCATCCCCAACCAACAGCCCCAATCCCAACCAACACCCCCAATCCCAACCAACACCCCACAACCCCAACCAACACTCCTCAACCCCAACCAACAGCCCCAATCCCAACCAACAGCCCCAATCCCAACCAACACTCCACAATCCCAACCAACACTCCTCAACCCCAACCAACAGCCCCAATCCCAACCAACACCCCCCAACCCCAACCAACACTCCTCAACCCCAACCAACACCCCCAATCCCAACCAACACCCCACAACCCCAACCAACACTCCTCAACCCCAACCAACACTCCTCAACCCCAACCAACAGCCCCAATCCCAACCAACACCCCCAATCCCAACCAACACCCCACAACCCCAACCAACACTCCTCAACCCCAACCAACAGCCCCAACCCCAACCAACAGCCCCAATCCCAACCAACACTCCACAATCCCAACCAACACTCCTCAACCCCAACCAACAGCCCCAATCCCAACCAACACTCCTCAACCCCAACCAACACCCCACAACCCCAACCAACACCCCCAATCCCAACCAACACCCCCAATCCCAACCAACACCCCACAACCCCAACCAACAGCCCCAATCCCAACCAACACTCCTCAACCCCAACCAACAGCCCCAATCCCAACCAACAGCCCCAATCCCAACCAACACCCCCAATCCCAACCAACAGCCCTTCATAAGCGCTATATAAGAATAAATTATCATTATTATTATTATTATTAACACCATCCAACACCCCCAACCCCAAGTAACACCCCACAACCCCAACCAACACTCCCTGACACCCCCAACCCCAACCAACACCCCTCAACCCCAACCACCACCCCCAACCCCAACTAACACCCCCAATCCCAACCAACACTCCTCAACCCCAACCAACACCCCCAATCCCAACCAACACCCCAAACCCCAACTAACACCCCACAACCCCAACCAACACCCCAACCCTAACTAACACCCCCAATCCCAACCAACACCCCACAACCTCAACCAACACTCCCTGACACCCCCAACCCCAACCAACACACCTCAACCCCAACCAACACTCCACAACCCCAACCAACATCCCAATCCCAACCAACACTCCTCAACCCCAACCAACACCCCAATCCCAACCAACACTCCTCAACCCCAACCAACACCGCACAACCCCAACCAACACCCCCCATCCCAACCAACACCCCAAACCCCAACTAACACCCCACAACCCCAACCAACACTCCCTGACACCCCCAACCCCAACCAACACCCCAAACCCCAAGGTTTAAGTATGTTCTGCACATGTGTACTTACATCATTCTTCATCATACACCATCA
Source organism: Megaleporinus macrocephalus (assembly GCA_021613375.1). Classification (NCBI taxonomy): domain Eukaryota; kingdom Metazoa; phylum Chordata; class Actinopteri; order Characiformes; family Anostomidae; genus Megaleporinus; species Megaleporinus macrocephalus. The sequence continues at coordinate 44,188,892 of CM038711.1, forward strand.
TTCTTCACCAATCACCACCACTCTCCACCAAACATCATTCTTCACCAATCACCACCACTCTCCACCAAACATCATTCTTCATCAATCACCACCACTCTCCACCAAACATCATTCTTCATCAATCACCACCACTCTCCACCAAACATCATTTTTCATAAATCACCACCACTCTCCACCAAACATCATTCTTCACCAAACACCACCACTCTCCACCAAACATCATTCTTCATCAATCACCATCACTCTCCACCAAACATCATTCTTCATCAATCACCACCACTCTCCACCAAACATCATTCTTCATCAATCACCACCACTCTCCACCAAACATCATTCTTCATCAATCACCACCACTCTCCACCAAACATCATTCTTTAACAAACGTGATCATTCTCCACCAAACATCATTCTTCATCAATCACCACCACTCTCCACCAAACATCATTCTTCATAAATCACCACCACTCTCCACCAAACATCATTCTTCACCAAACACCACCAAACATCATTCTTCATCAATCACCACCACTCTCCACCAAACATCATTCTTCATCAATCACCACCACTCTCCACCAAACATCATTCTTCACCAAACACCACCACTCTCCACCAAACATCATTCTTCATCAATCACCACCACTCTCCACCAAACATCATTCTTTAACAAACGTGATCATTCTCCACCAAACATCATTCTTCATCAATCACCACCACTCTCCACCAAACATCATTCTTCATCAATCACCACCACTCTCCACCAAACATCATTCTTCATCAATCACCACCACTCTCCACCAAACATCATTCTTCACCAATCACCACCACTCTCCACCAAACATCATTCTTCACCAATCACCACCACTCTCCACCAAACATCATTCTTCATCAATCACCACCACTCTCCACCAAACATCATTCTTCATCAATCACCACCACTCTCCACCAAACATCATTTTTCATAAATCACCACCACTCTCCACCAAACATCATTCTTCACCAAACACCACCACTCTCCACCAAACATCATTCTTCATCAATCACCACCACTCTCCACCAAAACATCATTCTTCATCAATCACCACCACTCTCCACCAAACATCATTCTTCATCAATCACCACCACTCTCCACCAAACATCATTCTTCATCAATCACCACCACTCTCCACCAAACATCATTCTTTAACAAACGTGATCATTCTCCACCAAACATCATTCTTCATCAATCACCACCACTCTCCACCAAACATCATTCTTCATCAATCACCACCACTCTCCACCAAACATCATTCTTCATCAATCACCACCACTCTCCACCAAACATCATTCTTCACCAAACACCACCAAACATCATTCTTCATCAATCACCACCACTCTCCACCAAACATCATTCTTCATCAATCACCACCACTCTCCACCAAACATCATTCTTCATCAATCACCACCACTCTCCACCAAACATCATTCTTCATCAATCACCACCACTCTCCACCAAACATCATTCTTCATCAATCACCACCACTCTCCACCAAACATCATTCTTCATCAATCACCACCACTCTCCACCAAACATCATTCTTCACCAAACACCACCACTCTCCACCAAACATCATTCTTCATCAATCACCACCACTCTCCACCAAACATCATTCTTCATCAATCACCACCACTCTCCACCAAACATCATTCTTCATCAATCACCACCACTCTCCACCAAACATCATTCTTCATCAATCACCACCACTCTCCACCAAACATCATTCTTCATCAATCACCACCACTCTCCACCAAACATCATTCTTCATAAATCACCACCACTCTCCACCAAACATCATTCTTCATCAATCACCACCACTCTCCACCAAACATCATTCTTCACCAAACACCACCACTCTCCACCAAACATCATTCTTCATCAATCACCACCACTCTCCACCAAACATCATTCTTCATCAATCACCACCACTCTCCACCAAACATCATTCTTCATCAATCACCACCACTCTCCACCAAACATCATTCTTCATCAATCACCACCACTCTCCACCAAACATCATTCTTCATCAATCACCACCACTCTCCACCAAACATCATTCTTCATCAATCACCACCACTCTCCACCAAACATCATTCTTCATCAATCACCACCACTCTCCACCAAACATCATTCTTCATCAATCACCACCACTCTCCACCAAACATCATTCTTCACTAAACACCACCACTCTCCACCAAACATCATTCTTCATCAATCACCACCACTCTCCACCAAACATCATTCTTCATCAATCACCACCACTCTCCACCAAACATCATTCTTCATCAATCACCACCACTCTCCACCAAACATCATTCTTCATCAATCACCACCACTCTCCACCAAACATCATTCTTCATCAATCACCACCACTCTCCACCAAACATCATTCTTCACCAAACACCACCACTCTCCACCAAACATCATTCTTCATCAATCACCACCACTCTCCACCAAACATCATTCTTCATCAATCACCACCACTCTCCACCAAACATCATTCTTCATCAATCACCACCACTCTCCACCAAACATCATTCTTCATCAATCACCACCACTCTCCACCAAACATCATTCTTCATCAATCACCACCAAACATCATTCTTCATCAATCACCACCACTCTCCACCAAACATCATTCTTCATCAATCACCACCACTCTCCACCAAACATCATTCTTTAACAAACGTGATCATTCTCCACCAAACATCATTCTTCATCAATCACCACCACTCTCCACCAAACATCATTCTTCATCAATCACCACCACTCTCCACCAAACATCATTCTTCATCAATCACCACCACTCTCCACCAAACATCATTCTTCATCAATCACCACCACTCTCCACCAAACATCATTCTTCATCAATCACCACCACTCTCCACCAAACATCATTCTTCATCAATCACCACCACTCTCCACCAAACATCATTCTTCACCAAACACCACCACTCTCCACCAAACATCATTCTTCATCAATCACCACCACTCTCCACCAAACATCATTCTTCATCAATCACCACCACTCTCCACCAAACATCATTCTTCACCAAACACCACCACTCTCCACCAAACATCATTCTTCATCAATCACCACCACTCTCCACCAAACATCATTCTTTAACAAACGTGATCATTCTTCACCACCAACAATCAACTCTGGCTGTTAAAGCACTACAGGCCGGACTTCACGACTGAATCTAATTCACTTTAAAGTAAGTGGACACACTTTAAGCTCAGCTTATGTAACTTCAAGAGGTGCTTTGTGCTTCTCTGTTACTAACGTACACAATAGCCCTGCAGTAACATACGGGCTGTAATTATAAATCATATCATACTGAACTGAAAATGGGTTTCTGGGAAACGGGCAGGTCACTCGGCGTGTGTGACCTGCAAGACAGAAACGAGATATTTTTATTTCTCTTAATGACCTGAGATTCGAGGCGCCTCGTGTGTCGGCGTGTGTAAACACAGGAGAGCGAGCGAGGGATCGGAGGAGAGAAAGCACAATGGGCCTTTTAGAGGACGGAGCTAGAAAGAATGAAGGAGGGAGGAAAGGTGGTCTCTCGCTGAGGAGCGTGAGCAAAAGAGGGAAGGGGGGATAAAGAAGATGGAGCAGCAGCCTATAACAGCAGGGAAGGATGGACTGATTGAGAGTGAACAAGGCCTGACACTGAGAACTAAAGATGGCGCTGATCCAATATTGGACATCGACCTGATATCAGCAGAAAACGCTGGAAAGAACTCGAGACTGAAATACTGCAGAATGTCTGTAGTGCAAATTTCAGTAAGGACGTTTTTACTGGTGTATCAGTGATTTGTAATAAAACACTATGATTATAACCATCAATTTCCATTAAACACCTTCATTTCTCACCACACACCATCATCCTCCATTAAACACCATCATTCCTCCATTAAACACCTTCATTCCCCATTAAACACCTTCATTTCTCACCACACACCATCATCCTCCATTAAACACCATCATTCCTCCATTAAACACCTTCATTTCTCACCACACACCATCATCCTCCATTAAACACCTTCATTCCTCCATTAAACACCTTCATTCCCCATTAAACACCTTCATTTCTCACCACACACCATCATCCTCCATTAAACACCATCATCCTCCATTAAACACCATCATCCTTCATTAAACACCATCATTCCCCATTAAACACCTTCATTTCTCACCACACACCATCATCCTCCATTAAACACCATCATCCTCCATTAAACACCTTCATTCCCCATTACACACCTTCATTTCTCACCACACACCACCATCCTCCATTAAACACCATCATTCCTCCATTAAACACCTTCATTACCCATTAAACACCATCATTCCTCACCACACAGTCTTTCTCCACAGTCATTCTTCACCACACACCATCATCCTCCATTAAACACCATCATCCTTCATTAAACACCATCATTCCCCATTAAACACCTTCATTTCTCACCACACACCATCATCCTCCATTAAACACCTTCATTTCTCCATTAAACACCTTAATTCCCCATTAAACACCTTCATTTCTCACCACACACCATCATCCTCCATTAAACACCATCATCCTCCATTAAACACCATCATCCTCCATTAAACACCATCATTCCTCACCACACAGTCTTTCTCCACAGTCATTCTTCACCACACACCATCATCCTCCATTAAACACCATCATTCCTCCATTAAACACCTTCATTTCTCACCACACACCATCATCCTCCATTAAACACCATCATCCTCCATTAAACACCATCGTTTCTCACCACACACCATCATTCTCCATTAAACACCTTCATTTTTTACAAAACAACATCATTCTCCACCAAATGCTGTAATTATTCACCACCATTCTCCACCAAACACCATCATTCTCCACCATCCATCTACATTAAACACCATCATTCTCCACCTCACAACATCATTCTCCACCATCCTTCTCCATTAAACACCATCATTCTCCACCAAACACCATCATTCTCCCACCTCACATCATTCTCCACCATCCTTCTCCATTAAACACCATCATTCTCCACCTCACAACATCATTCTCCACCATCCTTCTCCATTAAAAACCATCATTCTCCACCAAACACCATCATTCTCCACCTCACATCATTCTCCACCATACACCATCATTCTCCATTAAAACTTTCATTCTCCACCAAACACCATCATTCTCCACCAAACAGTGTCATTCTTCACCTCACAACATCATTCTCCACCATCATTCTCCACCATCATTCTCCACCATCATTCTCCATCTCACATCATTCTCCACCATCATTCTCCACCTCACATCATTCTCTACCTTACAACATCATTCTCCACCATCATTCTCCACCATCATTCTCCATCTCACATCATTCTCCACCATCATTCTCCACCATCATTCTCCACCTCACAACATCATTCTCCACCATCATTCTCCACCTCACATCATTCTCCACCATCATTCTCCACCATCATTCTCCATCTCACATCATTCTCCACCATCATTCTCCACCTCACAACATCATTCTCCACCTCACATCATTCTCCACCATCATTCTCCACCATCATTCTCCATCTCACATCATTCTCCACCATCATTCTCCACCATCATTCTCCACCTCACATCATTCTCCACCATTATTCTCCACCTCACATCATTCTCCACCATCATTCTCCATCTCACATCATTCTCCACCATCATTCTCCATCTCACATCATTCTCCACCTCATAACATCATTCTCCACCATTATTCTCCACCTCACATCATTCTCCACCATCATTCTCCATCTCACATCATTCTCCACCATCATTCGCCACCATCATTCTCCACCTCACAACATCATTCTCCACCATTATTCTCCACCTCACAACATCATTCTCCACCATTATTCTCCACCTCACAACATCATTCTCCACCATCATTCTCCATCTCACATCATTCTCCACCATCATTCGCCACCATCACTCTCCACCTCACAACATCATTCTCCACCATTATTCTCCACCTCACAACATCATTCTCCACCATTATTCTCCACCTCACAACATCATTCTCCACCATCATTCTTCACCTCACAACATCATTCTCCACCATCATTCTCCACCTCACATCATTCTCCACCATCATTCTCCACCTCACAACATCATTCTCCACCATCCTTCTCCATTAAAAACCATCATTCTCCACCTCACAACATCATTCTCCACCATCCTTCTCCATTAAAAACCATCATTCTCCACCAAACACCATCATTCTCCACCTCACATCATTCTCCACCATACACCATCATTCTCCATTAAAACTTTCATTCTCCACCAAACACCATCATTCTCCACTAAACAGTGTCATTCTTCACCTCACAACATCATTCTCCACCATCATTCTCCACCATCATTCTCCATCTCACATCATTCTCCACCATCATTCTCCACCTCACAACATCATTCTCCACCTCACAACATCATTCTCCACCTCACAACATCATTCTCCACCTCACATCATTCTCTACCTTACAACATCATTCTCCACCATCATTCTCCACCATCATTCTCCATCTCACATCATTCTCCACCATCATTCTCCACCTCACAACATCATTCTCCACCATTACTCTCCACCTCACATCATTCTCCACCATCATTCTCCACCTCACATCATTCTCCACCATCATTCTCCACCATCATTCTCCATCTCACATCATTCTCCACCATCATTCTCCACCTCACAACATCATTCTCCACCTCACATCATTCTCTACCTCACATCATTCTCCACCATCATTCTCCACCATCATTCTCCATCTCACATCATTCTCCACCATCATTCTCCACCTCACATCATTCTCCACCATTATTCTCCACCTCACATCATTATCCACCATCATTCTCCATCTCACATCATTCTCCACCTCATAACATCATTCTCCACCATTATTCTCCACCTCACATCATTCTCCACCATCATTCTCCATCTCACATCATTCTCCACCATCATTCGCCACCATCATTCTCCACCTCACAACATCATTCTCCACCATCATTCTCCACCTCACAACATCATTCTCCACCATCATTCTCCACCTCACATCATTCTCCACCATCATTCTCCACCTCACAACATCATTCTCCACCATCATTCTCCACCTCACATCATTCTCCACCATCATTCTCCACCTCACAACATCATTCTCCACCATCATTCTCCACCTCACATCATTCTCCACCATCATTCTCCACCTCACAACATCATTCTCCACCATTATTCTCCACCTCACAACATCATTCTCCACCATTATTCTCCACCTCACATCATTATCCACCATCATTCTCCACCTCACAACATCATTCTCCACCATTATTCTCCACCTCACAACATCATTCTCCACCATCATTCTCCACCTCACATCATTCTCCACCATCATTCTCCACCTCACATCATTCTCCACCATCATTCTCCACCTCACATCATTCTCCACCATCATTCGCCACCATCATTCTCCACCATCATTCTTCACCATCATTCTCCACCATCATTCTCCACCATCATTCTCCACCATCATTCTCCACCTCACATCATTCTCCACCATCATTCTCCACCTCACAACATCATTCTCCACCATCATTCTTCACCTCACAACATCATTCTCCACCATCATTCTCTATAAAAACCATCGTTCCACCATAGTGGGGTTAGAGGATTAATTAAAGAGTCGTGAGGTTAAATGATTATACGGAATCCACAGAGACAATCAGCCCAAACACTCTAACGATGCCAACCAACAAGGGTTAATTACGCAGCACCACCGATATTTAACCACCCCTACAAAGCTGGAGTCTAATGATCTGGGCTCAGGAATTACAGCGGCTCTGGAACGGCACCAAAACTGGCTCGAGTTGCAACAGTACTTGAAAATAACGTAGGAAACTAATCCACTCCAATTAACAGAAAACTGACAGTAATGAGATTACGCAGGCTTCGCTCTAGTACAGTGATTACACGGAGGATTACAGCCAAACGCTTACGGGGTGGAAAAAAACCTCACAGGTAGAACATTTCAGTGCTCCTTCTCAACACCGGAGCAAAGCTGGAGATACGGAAATCACGAGAAAACTCGAGAAAGCATTAAAATGAGGGATTAGTTTACCTTTAAAGGGCCCATCTGCGATTTCACTGCTCTGCAGTATGCAGTGAATATATATGTACTTGTTTTTAATGACATCACAAAAACAATTAAAGCGAAACAGGAGTAATGAATCAGCAATGGATGAAGTAATGAATGAAGTAATGGAAGGAGCAATGAATGGAACAATAGATGGATGGAGCGATGAATGGAGCAATGGATGGAGCAATGGATTGAGAAAGGGACAGAGTAATAGATGAAGTAATGATGGATGGAGTGATGGATGGAGTAATGGATGGAGCAATAGATGGAGGAACAGATGGAGGAATAGTTGGAGGAATAGATGGCGCAATGGATTGAGAAAGGGACAAAGTAATAGATAAAGTAATTATGGATAGAGTGATGGATAGAGTAATAGATGGAGTGATGGATACTGTAATTGATGGAACGATGGATGCTGTAATGGATGGAGCAATAGATGGAGAAAGGGATAGAGTAATAGATGAAGTTAATCATGGAGTGATGGACAGAGTAAGGGACAGAGTAAGGAATGGCGTTATGAAATAATGGATGCAGTAATTAATGAAGTAATAGACGGAGAAAGGGATGGAGTAACAGATGAAGGTAATGATGGAGTGATGGATGGAGTAAGGGATGAATTAAGCAATGGAGTGATGGATGGGGTTATAGGTGGAGCAATGGATGGAGCAATAGATGGAGCAATGGATGAAGCAATGGATGGATCAATAGATGGAGCAATGGATACAGTTAATGATGGAGCAATGGATTGTTTAATGGATGGAGTGATGGATGCAGTAATGGATGGAATAATAGATGGAGAAAGCAACAGAGTACTAGATGAAGTTAATGATGGTGTGATGGATGGAGTAAGGGATGAATTAAGGAATGGAGTGATGGATGGGGTTATAGGTGGAGCAATGGATAGAGCAATGGATGAAGTAATGGATGGAACAATGGATTGTTTAATGGATGGAGTGATGGAGGGGTAATAGATGAAGCAAAGGATGCAGTAATGGATGGAATAATAGATGGAGATAGTGATAGAGTAATAGATGAAGTTAATGATGGAGTGGTGGATGGATTAAGGAATGGAGTGATGGATTGGGTAATAGATGGAGTAATGGATGCAGTAACTGATGGAGTAATCAATGGAGAAAGGGATGGAGTAACAGATGAAGTTAATAATGGAGTGATGGATGGAGTAATTGATGGAGTGATAGATAAAGTAAGGGATGCAGTAATGGATGGAATAATAAAGATGGAGAAAGTGATAGAGTAATAGATTAAGTTAAGGAATGGAGTGATGGATTGGGTAATAGATGGAGCAATGGATGCAGTAATTGATAGGGTAGCAGGATGGAGTAATAGATGAAGTTAATGATGGAGTGATGGATGGAGTAATTGATGGAGTGATAGATAAAGTAAGGGATGGATACAGGAACAGTTTAGAAACCCATCTAATTTAGACTATGTTATTTACCCTCTGCTCTAAATGTACTGCATGTAACATCTACACGTATCATTTCATCTGTATGCAAATTAAACTTTCTAATATTATGAAACGTGCGTCTCAATTATTTATACTTATTTTAAGCCACTTGTATTAATTCAGTTCGTCTTATTTTACTGGTGATGATTTTGCATTATTCCTAGAAGCTAAATGATCTCAGAACTGAACTTTCTAGAAGAATGACTGAACAGAAGTTAAAACATTGAAGATAATAATATCTCAATGAGAGAAATTACATTTAAACAAAGAATATTTTTACAGCGTGCAGTCCAACAGACTTTATTATTATTAATGGCCTTTAAATCACAACCAACCAACACTGTACCAGTTAAACCAACACAGACACACAACAACACATCCGGACAAACATCCTTATTGTTTAACTGAGAAATGAGAAAAACATGTCCTGCACTGATCTTCTTAAATTAATCTGTGTTTGATTAGTAGTCCTTGCAGTCCAGGAGGCTTAACTGCTACCCAACACAGGGACTGAGGGGACGCTGAATGAAGCTGCTCCTCATTTTGAAAAGAGCTCCTTGTTCCAGAGGAGAAGTTATCAGATTAAATGCAGTAAATATAAATAACTCCTGCGCGTCAGTCACTGCTGGAGAATAATATCCAGTATTGTTCTGTTCACAGGATCAGAGCAGAAACTAAGTTAGCACCGTTCATAATGCTGGAGAATCTCAAGTTCTCAAACATGAGGAGACACCTTGATGTGCACAGTGAACAGCTCTGAGGAGACTCCTCCCCAGCACATACCCCAACACCTTCCCACGTTCTCCAGCAAACGCCATCATTCTTGACCAGAAACCAAGATTTTCCCCTAAACACCAGAATTCCCCACCCAACACCATCATTCTTTACCTAACATCATCGTACCCCACCAAACATCTCCATTCACCATCAAACACCAGAATTCTAGATCAAAAACCCTCATTTTCCACCATCATTTTCTACCAAATACCACCTTTCACCAACAAACACCAGAATTCTCCACCAAACGTCACTCTTCACCATCATTCTCTACCAAACATCACTATTAAACACCATTAGTCTCCACCAAACACCATCATTCTCTACCAAACATCACTATTAAACACCATTAGTCTCCACCAAACACCATCATTCTCCCCCAAATACAATCATTCTTCAAACACCGCTATTCTTCACAAATGCCATCATTCTCCATCTAACACCTTTACTCTCCACCTACCACCGGAATTCTCCACAAAACATCATTCTTCACCATCATTTTCTACCAAATATCACCATTAAACACCATCATTCTCCACCAAACACCATCATTCTCCAACAAACACCACCATTCTCCTCCAAACACCATCATTCTCCACCAAACACCACCATACTCCAACAAACACCATTATTCACCAAATGCCATCATTCTCCATCTAACACCTTCATTCTCCACCAAACACCAACATTTTCCACCAAACACCACCATACTCCAACAAACACCACCCTTCTCCATCAATTGTTGAACTTATTTCTTTACCAAATAGCACCAAATGCTAACTGCTGTGCAGACTCTGTGACTGTCTGCAGCTTCTAGAAAGTTCTCCTTAATTCAGACTGGTTTGTTGTGTTTGCCAGATTTCTTTTGACACTTTTTTGGAACATTAAAAGCAAACTGTAAATCATCAGAGTGACAGTACTGGTGGTTACTGGTGGAGAATGATGTCACTGGTTGAGAATCCACATGCACAAAAGCACAGGTCAGTCTAAAGAGCCAATGTGCCCCCGGTAAGCACTCCCCATGTCATCTATCCACTGTTAGCCACATTAGCACGTTTGGTCACCTGGAAACAACCTTCTTATTTCTGTTCCCATCAAAACCAGTAGGTCAACTTCTACTGGCCGTAATGAATTCAATTACCAGCTGAGCTGTTTGTGCTGCCAAAAGCAACACGGTCTTGGTGTACCAGTTCCAGAACCATGAAAACATGAAGTTTCCAGTGGGAGAATGATATCACTGAAAATTGGTGCTCTGTCATCAACCAGAAGCCCAACACAGCGAGGAACTGAACACGCTCAGAAGCTCAGTGACCTTCTGACCTCTCCAGCTCATGATTCATCCGGTCCTGCTCTTGGTAGGCTCATGATCCTGTAACCCAAAGATCCAGAGGGATGCTGCCCATGGGTCTGTGCCTGCTGCGTCTGATGGGTTTTTGTTGGCATGGAGAAGCTGGAGTCTGGTTCTCCTATAAAGGCCTGAGAGAGATCGCATTTCCTTCTAAAGCATGCTCTGCTGGAGGCCTCTGGGCTACAGCGCCATTTAGCAATGCTCAGTACTTCTGCCAACATTTGCAGCTCCAATAAAGCCCACGCACAGGCGCTATAAACCATCCGCTGCGTACATCAGGTGGAATTCGATTCGTAAACTGATACGTCCCAAATAAGCATGAGTGCAGTTTCCACCAGGGATGGGCGAGCATGTTCCCCGTCGGCCCTCAAAACCAAGTTCTTGACCCACTGATGTGTTCGAGTTAGCTTGAGGTTGGAGGTGAAATCGGCAAATCTTGCAGGTCTGGCCTGATGTTAAAATCTGAAGGATCTATGGATTCTAAGATGGAATCCACCAGAAATGGACCTACACCACCTTTCTATGATCACTAGGATTGTCTACTGCCCATTCTGTCCATTCTTAACAACCAACCATCAAATAGCACCACCACTTCCAGTAAAGAGTCCTGGCATAGAGCTGCTGTCGCTGTTGTCCATTCCTAACAACCACCTGGAAACTGGTTAGACTACAGCGCAGTCAGGACTTTGAGCAGGCCCAGAGCTTCTCTTATGAACGTTAGTGGTAAATCTCTGGACGTCCCAACGAGTGGAAGAGCTTTGGTGGCTCAATCTATGTAGGTGGACAATGTTTTGTAGGCCGTTTCAAGATTTAACCCTCTACACACTACAACACCGTGACTAGGCTCTAACGATCTCCTGGAGATCCTTGTGGTTACACTCCACCGTTGCAGAGCAGCCCCCACCTCTGAAACCGAATCTATGCTAGCAGGTGTCAATCAACTCTACAGACTTCATTTATGTGATTAGTAACCAACTACACACCGGACAGCAGGGACACAGACCAGCCCTTCAGGAGAACCTGTGATTGGACAACAGCTCAGACGACGCTCGTTACAGAAACAGCCCGGATACGTGATGGTGTTAAAACAGGAATATTCAGGTTTCGAGGATCGATGAGCCTAATGCGCTAGTGCCTCAGGGAGATGGCGGCAAGAGAGAGAGAGAGAGAGAGAGAGTGAGAGAGAGAGAGAGAGAGATTGGGAGAAAGAGAGAGAGAGAGAAGAGAAAGAAAGGAAGAGAGAGACAAGAGAGAAAGAGAGAGAGAGATGGAAAGAGAGAGAAAACGGGGAAAGAGAGAAAAAGGGGAAAGAGAGAGAGACAAGGGAAAGATGAGAGTGAAAAAGATGAAAGAGAAAGAGAGAGAGAGGGAAAGAGTGAGAAAATGGGGAAAGAGATCAAAGGAAAGAGAGAAAAAGGGGAAAAAGAGCGAGACCAGAGAAAGATGAGAGTGAAAAAGATGAAAGAGAAAGAGAAAGAGATGGAAAGAGTGAGAAAACAGGGAAAGAGATCAAAGGAAAGAGAGAAAAAGGGAAAAAAGAGAGAAAGAGAGAGAGAGAGAGAGAGAGACAAGAGAGAGAGATGCAAAGAGAGTGAAAAAGATGAAAAAGAAAGAAAGAGAGAGATGGAAAGAGAGAAAGAGAGAGAGAGAGACACGAGAGAAAGAGAGGGAAAGAGAGAGAAAAATGGTAAAGAGAGAGAGACAAGAGAAAGAGATGAAAGTGAAAAAGACGAAAGAAAGAGAGAGATAGGGAGAGAGAGATAGGGAGAGGGAGAGAAAGAGAGAAAAACACAAGAGAAAGAAGAGAAAAGAAAGAAAGAGATGAGAGAAGGAAGGGAAGAGAGAGAGACAAGAGAGAAAAAAGAGAGCGATTTGGTGAACGTGTGAAGCTTGTTGCCTAGCACCTGGGTCAGACATCAGCTCCCCCCCTCCCCCTCCCGCCCTCCACTCATTTACAGCCTCTGCTGCCGTCACTCTCTCCGTCGCGGGTCCCTGGATACGGCGGTGGAGACGAAGCCACACTGCCGCTTTCATCTTTCACTCCCTCCTCTGTGTCTGATCTCTCCTCCATCGCTGGCTTAGAGTTGACGTGGCCAGACGTCCTACTGGGAGGACGATGGAACCGGGACCACTCACCAGCCCGCCCTGCCTTTCGTCAACGTTATGTAATGCAGACGCCATGGCAGGCGCACGCAGCGTATCCGTACTGCGTATAGTAGAGCTGTAAACGTCGGCACGCTAAAGGAGCCAGTCTGACGAGGAAACGACTTCAGATCTCAGATTTCAGCATCACTGGAAAAGTAAGAGAAGAGAGGAGAGAGCAGTGGAGAGCAGTGGAGAGCAAAGGAGAGCAGTGGAGAGCAAAGGAGAGCAGTGGAGAGCAAAGGAGAGCAAAGGAGAGCAGTGGAGAGCAAAGGAGAGCAGTGGAGAGCAAAGGAGAGCAAAGGAAAGCAGTGGAGAGCAGTGGAGAGCAAAGGAGAGCAGTGGAGAGCAGTGGAGAGCAGTGGAGAGCAAAGGAGAGCAGTGGAGAGCAAAGGAGAGCAAAGGAGAGCAGTGGAGAGCAGTGGAGAGCAAAGGAGAGCAAAGGAGAGCAGTGGAGAGCAGTGGAGAGCAGTGGAGAGCAGTGGAGAGCAGTGGAGAGCAAAGGAGAGCAGTGGAGAGCAGTGGAGAGCAGTGGAGAGCAAAGGAGAGCAGTGGAGAGCAGTGGAGATCGGGGTTAAGGGGAGGGCAGGCACACAGGTTGCCCTGCTTTTCATTCTGCTGTAGGGACTAAAATCAATTTTGTGCTGGAACTGTTGTTAAACAATCATATGAGCTACGAATACAATATAAGGGGAGAATATTTTGCTCAGCCATATACATGTGAAGAGTTAAGTACCACACAGTCACTATGGGTCTGTCCCAAACCCTAGTGAGTGTCTAAGTAGGCTGTCTAGGTAGCAGCTGTGTAAGTATCAGTGTTCTCTCCTCATCTCTCCTCATAAAACAGATTACTGAGACGCTCTAGTTAGAGAGAGACTGCGTCACGGCTTGTTCCCCCCACTGCAGCACGCCACCGGTGGTTTAGCTGGTTGCTAAGTTACCAGCCAGCATCCAAAACAATAGCCCGAGGCTTAAAAATCCGCTAGCATAAATGCTAATGTCTGGAGTATAAAGTGTAAATGGTGAAGGACTCGTTACAGAGTTGATAATAAAATACTGTTTTGTGTGATTATATGACCAGAAACTCATTAAAACTCCAGAGAATCAAAATAACTCACATTTTAAAACCACTTCACTGCTCCTAGATTAGCCTGCGGTGCATCATGGGATTGTCTTAGTGTCTGAGGAAGCGTTCAATGCTTCCTTAAAATCAGGTCTAAATAAGGTTTCTCAGTAGACAGCATGTTTAAGGTATGTAAGTATTGGGACAGTCTACATGTCAGGAGTACATACTATGAGGTTAAATGCTGCCTATGTAGGAGCTCAGTAGGATTTGAGACAGACCCAATGTGTCTCGTCACACAGCTAGTCCCACATTGATTGGAAGAGCTGACCAATACTTCCAAGTACTACCCTGGCCCCTAATTCCCCAAACTTGAACCCAGTTGAGCATCTGTGGGACCACCTGGACGGTAGTGTTGGCTCTATGGATTCTCCTCCACGCTCCCTCCAGCAGTTGTGGGATGCACTGCAATCATAATGATACCTCCAGATACGTGTGACCACCAACCAGGAACTTATTGAGTCTCCCAGTCCGTCTAGCTGCTGTCTGTGCTGCACACAGTGGTCACTCTGGATATTAGCTGGTGGTCATAATAATGTGACTCCACTGTTTATGAATTCAACTGCATCTTTGGGACCCAGAGAGTGTTATAATGAAGTTCTGGCCCACTTTAACTGCCGGGTATAGGGGGGCAGTTACACTCCATCAGTGTGTGTGTGTGTGTGTGTGTGTGTGTGTGTGTATGTATATGTATATATATATATATATATATATATATATATATATATATATATATATATATATATATATATATAAATAATCAATACAGAATCCCACTCAGACAGACACACTGGGCCAGTCTCTAATTTTAGTCACGTCTCCCTGGACAGTGTCAGCGTCCACTCTCATCAAACCAAAGCGAAGACAGAAAAGCCCGCAGACACACCGGACAGCGCCAACATCGTTCCACCTCACTAAACGCAACATGCCAGAGGGACCGAAGCAGCCCCGGACCGTCCAGCGCCAACCCAGACACCAACACAGAGGACAAGCGCTCGCTGCCAAATCAAGTGTCGGAAGGTGATCAGTCACAACCTCTCCTGTGATGATCCAGATGTGTATGGCTGCTTTCTCCAGCTGTTTCCTCCCTGCCCCGTGCCAGGATCTCAGCCGGGGCCGGCTGGACGTGCCAGGGGTCTGAATGCCAGCTGGGTTAATGAGGCTCTCTCAAAGCTGGTCACGCGACAGCAACCAGCTATTTTTGGACAGAGGCGAAGATCCAGACACGGCCGAGAGGGCAGCAGACTGAGAACGACCAAGAAGAGAGAAGAAGAACACGGAAAGGAACGTATTCGGAGAAACTATTTTTGACTGTGAGCACAAACTGCTAAACTCATGAAGCAGCATCACCGTCACTAAGCAAGCTGAGCTGAAATGATGTCTTGCTGCAGGTTGAGGCAGACTTGGCTGCAGATAGGAAGCAGAAGAGCTCGCCAGTGAAATGAATCGGATTCAAATAACAGACACAAGGTACTGTTAGTTATTGTTCCACGTTCACACCGCAGGTTAAAGAGACCCAGATCTGATGTTTTCCTTCAAATGTGACACGGATCTGCCCTCATGTGTGGCAGAGAGACCCCAATTAAACACATTAAATCTGATTTTAAATCCAATTTTGGCTATTTTTAGTTGTAATATTGCAATATCTGATACGTGTGACCTCCAAGCATCCATCCATTTACCATGATGTTACTATTTTGTTGCATGTTCCTGTGTAGACCTAGTATGGTGATGACAGCGTAATGGGTTTCAGCCACAGTTTGCAGGGTCTTTCACTTGGAGGACTGAGACGAACAAAGTCAGAGTAAACAAACAAGCACAACGTTTTCCAGTGAGACGAATCAGAGTAACAGTAGCTCAAAACCACGTACACTGTAATGATATTTTGGGGAGAACAGAGAGAAACTAAAGAGTTAAAGGAACGTCAACCAGGCGAAGACTGTAGTATGTTTCCTATGTGCGCCAACTGGGCTGAAGAGTGCCGCTTCTAGAGTTATAACAGACAGAAGTTCACACGTTCACACTCCTCCGTAAATCACTCCCAGTGCATACGTTATAGCGCCTGCTGTTTGTCCTCCAAGTTTAAAGTCTGCACACATACAATGTAATACAATATAATCAGAGTCAGATGTAGAGATTAAAATATGTGATCGGCCAATATTTCTCCAATTTAGTCGATCCCGAGAGCCGGTCGATGGCGTTAAACCAATGAGCCTAATTTCTGTATTTACAGCTAGCGTTTCATCCAGGAAGAGGAGAACCCCCTCCGGCCAGCTCCCTGTAATTCCTATCTGAACCACTAGGTGGAAATACACACCCTTTCATTTTCCACAGACTGACTGAAGCAGCAGCGTCGCGAGAAAAGTATGTGCTGATAGAAAACATGTGGTCCGTCTGGCAGTGTTTACCGTATGTGACTCAGACTCATTCAGGACATTTTTAAAATTAGTAAAATCAGTGTCTCTCGCTGAGGAACCAAGACAAAGATATTTAACTACTAATCTGATACAGCACTGAACACAACTGAACACAGTGAGTATCAGTAAACAGCAGAGCTAGAACACACAGCTAACACAAAACTAATAACCCAGAACACCTACAGACCAGATCTGACCGGTACCAACAGAACAGCAGCTACAATTCAATATTCTACATTTAATGATTACAGATTTAGTTTAAAATAACAGAGTCTGAGTTTAATGACTGCAGTTTTTACTGTATTTATTTAATTAACTTTTTTAGTTTTAAATTAAGGGTCTAAATGTAATGATTACAGTATTTGATGATATTTGTTTGATTTACTTTGTTTATTTACTGTTAATTTAGTTAAAAATATTATACTGTTTCATATGAGCTCGTTAAAAATGGTAATAAACCAGTTTAGACCATGTTTATGACTTGCTTGCACTAATAACTATATGTAGCCTGTCGTGGGATATAGCCCCGCCCTCGATCGGTATCGGCTATCGGCCAATCGCGCTGAAAGGTGATCGGAATCGGCCTCAAAAACGCTGATCGGTCCATTTCTAGTCATATGCATACATTATATAGAGCCATCTTGCTCTTATGCTGTGGATTCTATTATATAATAATAAATAACAACTCTACACCTTCAGACCTGTATCTTCAACCTACCCTCCCACTCCTTCCTCTCTCTTGTGGCCGACTCAGACAGGTAAATCCCTCTGTGCAGATTATCAGTCTGGCAGTTCAGATTACAGCCTCAGACGCTGTGTATGTGTCTGTGTGCACGTGTGTGTGTGTCCATACTAGAGTTATAACCACAATTCCACTGATTTCTGAAATAACCAGCAACACTCAGAGTGGAACACATTCACATTCTGAGTGGAATTGGTTGATTGGCTGATTGTAGAGGGTGTACGGTGGTGGTGGTGATGGTAACGGGTCACCATGTCCAACAACACATTCATACACACTGTATTTACTATCAAAGCCACCACAAGTTTTTAAAAATAATGGTGATAAAAAATGGAAAATCAGAAAAGTATACACTTTCTTTGGGGACTATGTCGCCCCTCAATGCACGTATCCCTCCACCACGAATAAACAATACGCCCAAACCTTTTCCGAGCAACCGTACAACATCATCTCAGACATCCGGTACTGTATTCTTAACCATTTCATCTACTAACTTTCTGTGAGGGAGTTTTTAAAAGGAGGTGGACGTCTGGTTCCATTCACTAACACAGCAAACAGCATTTCATACCAAACCACTCGGAACCACTCGGATATACAGAGACCGGCTGGTTGGGACGTAACAGCGTTTTACAAGCAGCAGCTTTTCCGCAGTGAATATTCACTCGTCAACGTAGCCGCGAGAGTGTTTACACGCCGGACTGCCGCAGGTACAGCCAACGGAATCGTAAACAAAGCGTGGGAGGATGGGGCAGGAGCAGGGGCAGAAGCGGGGGCTGAAGAGGGGCGGAGAGCGGGGTTATGAACACAGACACAGGTGCTGAAGAGGAGGCCGGTGGTGGACAGCAGAGGAGAAGAGGATAACGAAGTGATTCACACACTGCTGCTTCAGTCAGCTCTAATTCTATTAACAGCAACAGGACTGAGGATAACCTGCCGGAGCACACGGAGCGAGTGAGATAGAGAGAGAACAAATGAAGCCAAAAACTATATATATATCAATAGAGAGAGAGAGAGAAATAGATAGATAGACATATAGACTGTATAGATATAGAGAAAGAGAGAGATCTGAGAAGCTGAGAGTGACTAAGGGTGAAAAACTGTCTGGCTCAGGTGACTAAACGGCAGATTTGATTAAATAATCTGTTATGACTCGTTTTTTTCCTCCCTCGCTACGCATCACCACCACAGCCGTGACCACAACAGCACAGGAGGCGCTGCAGCCCCGAGAAACATACAACTTCAAGGCTTTAAGAGTCGACTGGACGACAGAAACACCAACTGAGAGTTTAGAGAGCTGAAAAGGCACAAATCCTGAGACCCACAGTCAGCGACAGGTGTTCTAACGTCCTTAACCCCACATTGGACTATATATACAGCCTCTACTCACACCGAGGCAGAGAAATTGTGAGGCATGTGCAGATTCTGGACTCAATCCATAACAAATTGGTGTAATTGGTAAAAAGTAAATAAGATACTTCATCGTTTTTTTGATGAAGGCTTTGAAACACATGGAAAAAGCCTGAAGTGGCTGTTTATATAGAACGTAAACCAAATGCCAACCAACACAGCCTCAGCGCAATCAATCACTTAAAATCACAAACGGACTGGATCTGTACCTCAGCGCTGGTCTGGGGGTTCCCATTAACGCCCCCATTTCCGTTGGACTCGGACGCCGGCCTGTCCACGACTTCTTCCCCAGCTGCACCGCCCCCTCCACCCCCTCCATCATCTCCACCGCTCTCGCCGTTCTCCTGCATCTCCTCCAGGGCGATGGTGAACTGGGCGAGGGTCCGCACCATCTGCAGCATGCGGCACGCTCCCTGGGTCCGTGTGTGTGCAGACACACACTCTAACCGGCCCTGGAGTCACCCCCCCACCCCCAAGTCCACCTTAAAAGGTCTACAAGGTCCAACACCAGGCTTTAAAATACAGGGCCTGAATACCAGATGCTCAGAAATTAGGTAACGGAAAACAAGGTCCAAACAGCAGATACCTAAAAAAACAAGGTCCAGAAGACTAGGTACCTATAAATCAGGATCTAAAATCAAGAACCCAAAACCAAGGTCCCCAAAAAGAACTTCCAAAAACAGGTTTCCAACAAAACAAGGTCCAAAAAAGGTCCAACAACAGGCTCAGCAAAAAATAGGTTCAATAAAAGGGTTCCCAGAAACACCTAGCTCCTAAAAAAAAAAAGATGAAACAACAGGGTTACCAAAACTAGTTCCCTCCAAAACAAGGCCAGTGTAAGGGTCCCCAAGAACAAGTTCTGAGATCAGGGTGTTTAAAAACAAGATCCGATACCAGGGTTCTTAAAAAGAAAGGTCCATTAACAGGGTCCCCAAAAAGAAGGTCCAAACCGAGATTCCTCAAAAACAAGGTCTTAAATAAGGATCCTCAAAAACAAGGTCAAAACCAAGAACCCTTAAAACAAGGTCCAAACCAAGGATCCTCAAAAACAAGGTCCAAACCGAGAACCCTAAAAAACAAGGTCTAAACCAAGGATCCTCCAAAACAAGGTCCAAATCGAGAACCCTCTAAACAAGGTCCAAACCATGGATTCTCAAAAACAAGATCCAAACCGAGAACCTTCAAAAACAAGGTCCAAACCAAGAACCCTCAAAAACAAGGTCTAAACCGTGGATCCTCAAAGACAAGGTCCAGCCCCCAGGTCCAGAAAAAAGCTCCAACACCTGGCTCCCAAGAAAAAAAGGACCAACAGTTACCTCAAAAACAGGGACCCATCTCCAAGCTCCCCCGCAAAAAACCTGGCAGATGGAGTTTAACCTTCTGGATCATCCCCTACTTCCCACCCTCCCTCCCTCCCTCCTTCCGTCCAGGTTTAAATCCACGGCTTTTAAATCCACTAGAGGAGTGCTGACCGCTTCTCAAGCCTGTTCTCCGCAGAGGAGGAACCACAGATGAGATGAAGAGAGAGAGAAGAACACGACTTTTCTCAGCCTGACAGAAAGAAACGATGAGGCTGAAGGACGAGCTGCATCAGGTGTCCAGGAGGCTGTTCTTTTATATTTTCATTATTATTCTTTATCTTCATGCAGGTAGAACGAGTGATCAACCGAGACAGAGAGAGAGAGAGAGAGAGAGAAATAGAGAGGGGGAGAGATGCAGCCCTCCTCTCCTCTCCTCAGCCTTTAATGAGAGGCAGCAGACTAAAAGCAGCTCACCGTCAGCCGAGCTCCAGCCGCAGACTCGACCAATCGATGGCAGATCCAGTTCCCCCTCTCATGCCTCTGTGCGTTTTCCCAGCAGACTGTATTGGTTCAGTCTGAAGAGATCAACACCCTGCAGAGGGGGGAGGGGCAACGGAGCTACACCGCATCAAAACAACAACACACTCCATATCACCTACCTGAAATGTAGCCACACAACGGATAATCCTGTTAACCTGGAATTCCCTACAAACACTGAAGGTACGGTGTGAGTACTGATACGGGAAAAGTGGGCAGAGCCGTCAAGATCAAAAGATTTTAGCTGATCATTAACTGCCAAATAAATAAATACAATTAATAATATGACTGTCCTTCTTTTCACAAATATCAAAATCAAATCACCCAATTAACTGTCTTGCTTTGTAGTCCTTAACACTTTGTAGCTTCCAACCAACAAGGAACACAGTTCAAGCTCAAATAAACAAGCATTACATCACCTTTAGAGGGCGGCGGTGAGTGATGTTTGTTAATAACTCCTTTAGAGGGCGGCGGTGAGTGATGTTTGTTTATTTGATGTTTGTTTATTGGCTGTTTGTTAATAACTCCTTTAGAGGGCGGTGGTGAGTGATGTTTGTTTATTTGATGTTTGGTAATAACTCCTTTAGAGGGCGGTGGTGAGTGATGTTTGTTTATTTGATGTTAATAACTCCTTTAGAGGGCGGTGGTGAGTGATGTGTGTTTATTTGATGTTTGTTAATAACTCCTTTAGAGGGCGGTGGTGAGTGATGTTTGTTAATAACTCCTTTAGAGGGCGGTGGTGAGTGATGTTTGTTAATAACTCCTTTAGAGGGCGGTGGTGAGTGATGTTTATTTATTTGATGTTTGTTAATAACTCCTTTAGAGGGCGGTGGTGAGTGATGTTTATTTATTTGATGTTTGTTAATAACTCCTTTAGAGGGCGGCGGTGAGTGATGTTTGTTTATTTGATGTTTGTTAATAACTCCTTTAGAGGGCGGTGGTGAGTGATGTTTGTTTATTTGATGTTTGTTAATAACTCCTTTAGAGGGCGGTGGTGAGTGATGTTTGTTTATTGGATGTTTGTTAATAACTCCTTTAGAGGGCGGTGGTGAGTGATGTTTGTTTATTTGATGTTTGTTAATAACTCCTTTAGAGGGCGGTGGTGAGTGATGTGTGTTTATTTGATGATAACTCCTTTAGAGGGCGGTGGTGAGTGATGTTTGTTTATTTGATGTTTGTTAATAACTCCTTTAGAGGGCGGTGGTGAGTGATGTGTGTTTATTTGATGTTAATAACTCCTTTAGAGGGCGGTGGTGAGTGATGTTTGTTTATTTGATGTTTGTTAATAACTCCTTTAGAGGGCGGTGGTGAGTGATGTGTGTTTATTTGATGTTAATAACTCCTTTAGAGGGCGGTGGTGAGTGATGTTTGTTTATTTGATGTTTGTTAATAACTCCTTTAGAGGGCGGTGGTGAGTGAAGTTTGTTTATTTGATGTTTGTTAATAACTCCTTTAGAGGGCGGTGGTGAGTGATGTGTGTTTATTTGATGTTTGTTAATAACTCCTTTAGAGGGCGGTGGTGAGTGAAGTTTGTTTATTTGATGTTTGTTAATAACTCCTTTAGAGGGCGGTGGTGAGTGATGTTTGTTTATTTGATGTTTGTTAATAACTCCTTTAGAGGGCGGTGGTGAGTGATGTTTGTTTATTTGATGTTTGTTAATAACTCCTTTAGAGGGCGGTGGTGAGTGATGTTTGTTTATTGGATGTTTGTTAATAACTCCTTTAGAGGGCGGTGGTGAGTGATGTTTGTTTATTTGATGTTTGTTAATAACTCCTTTAGAGGGCGGTGGTGAGTGATGTTTGTTTATTTGATGTTTGTTAATAACTCCTTTAGAGGGCGGTGGTGAGTGATGTGTGTTTATTTGATGTTAATAACTCCTTTAGAGGGCGGTGGTGAGTGATGTTTGTTTATTTGATGTTTGTTAATAACTCCTTTAGAGGGCGGTGGTGAGTGATGTTTGTTTATGGGATGTTTGTTAATAACTCCTTTAGAGGGCGGTGGTGAGTGATGTTTGTTTATTTGATGTTTGTTAATAACTCCTTTAGAGGGCGGTGGTGAGGGATGTGTGTTTATTTGATGTTAATAACTCCTTTAGAGGGCGGTGGTGAGTGATGTTTGTTTATTTGATGTTTGTTAATAACTCCTTTAGAGGGCGGTGGTGAGTGATGTTTGTTAATAACTCCTTTAGAGGGCGGTGGTGAGTGATGTGTGTTTATTTGATGTTTGTTAATAACTCCTTTAGAGGGCGGTGGTGAGTGATGTGTGTTTATTTGATGTTTGTTAATAGCTCCTTTAGAGGGCGGTGGTGAGTGATGTTTGTTTATTTGATGTTTGTTAATAACTCCTTTAGAGGGCGGTGGTGAGTGATGTTTGTTTATTGGATGTTTGTTAATAACTCCTTTAGAGGGCGGTGGAGAGTGATGTTTGTTTATTTGATGTTTGTTAATAACTCCTTTAGAGGGCGGTGGAGAGTGATGTTTGTTTATTGGCTGTTTGTTAATAACTCCTTTAGAGGGCGGTGGTGAGTGATGTTTGTTTATTTGATGTTTGTTAATAACTCCTTTAGAGGGCGGCGGTGAGTGATGTTAGTTTATTTGATGTTTGTTAATAACTCCTTTAGAGGGCGGTGGTGAGTGATGTTTGTTTATTTGATGTTTGTTAATAACTCCTTTAGAGGGCGGCGGTGAGTGATGTTAGTTTATTTGATGTTTGTTAATAACTCCTTTAGAGGGCGGTGGTGAGTGATGTGTGTTTATTTGATGTTTGTTAATAACTCCTTTAGAGGGCGGTGGAGAGTGATGTTTGTTTATTTGATGTTTGTTAATAACTCCTTTAGAGGGCGGTGGTGAGTGATGTGTGTTTATTTGATGTTTGTTAATAACTCCTTTAGAGGGCGGTGGTGAGTGATGTTTGTTTATTTGATGTTTGTCAATAACTCCTTTAGAGGGCGGTGGTGAGTGATGTTTGTTTATTTGATGTTTGCTAATAACTCCTTTAGAGGGCGGTGGTGAGTGATGTTTGTTTATTTGATGTTTGTTAATAACTCCTTTAGAGGGTGGTGGTGAGTGATGTTTGTTTATTTGATGTTTGTCAATAACTCCTTTAGAGGGCGGTGGTGAGTGATGTTTGTTTATTTGATGTTTGCTAATAACTCCTTTAGAGGGCGGTGGTGAGTGATGTTTGTTTATTTGATGTTTGTTAATAACTCCTTTAGAGGGCGGTGGTGAGTGATGTTTGTTTATTTGATGTTTGTTAATATCTCCTTTAGAGGGCGGTGGTGAGTGATGTTTGTTTATTTGATGTTTGCTAATAACTCCTTTAGAGGGCGGTGGTGAGTGATGTTTGTTTATTTGATGTTTGTTAATAACTCCTTTAGAGGGCGGTGGTGAGTGATGTTTGTTTATTTGATGTTTGCTAATAACTCCTTTAGAGGGCGGTGGTGAGTGATGTTTGTTTATTTGATGTTTGTTAACTCCTTTAGAGGGCAGCGGTGGGTTTATTTATTTGATGTTTGTTGATAACTTAAGTGAAATTGCTACTTATTAGTATACTAACATACAAACACAGCATATACTGGTCTATGCTGGTTTTTCATACTGGTTAGCTGGCTAAGTCACAAGATAACCTATACAAATATCCACCTTTTTGCTGTATACAGGGTTTAAAGCAGAGTTTGGAAGTTCTTCCTACATTTGCTTACGTTATGCTACATCGCAGCCGTAGCTAGAAAGGCTACAGAAACTGATGTAACTTAGCTAATCAACATATCCCAAGTTAGCCATGTAGATACCAAGCAATGTATCTAGCTGAGATAATTTAAAGTTAAGTCTTTTTGTCTGAAGTTAGTACATTGAGTTAATCAAATCAACCAAACGTCAAATGAGTGCTAGTACATTGGATGCTCTGGATAAGAGCGTCTGCTAAATGCCATAAATGTAAATGTAAATTCACGCTTTCAAGCTAACCTTTCTCCAAAACTCTACACTTACTGTGTTTAAAGATACAATTTAGTCAAATTAAGACACGGTTTTGACTATATCTGTTAATTCTGATATAAATACATATCTTTATTAGCTTATTAGCATAACTGGTAATGCTAATCATAGGCCTCCTAATATTAGCCACGGTTAGCACTGGCAGCTGTGCTAGCAGGTTTAAGAGACTCTTCAGCAGTATTTCATTATAAATGCAATTAAAAAAGTTAGCTAACAGAGTTACCTGATAGAATTTAAAGTTCAGTGATTTGAAATCAGTAATCTCAGTTCATCAAATCAACCGAATTTCAAATGACTGCTTGTACATTCAAGCTTTCAAGCTAATGTTTCTCCACAACATTTGACACTTAGTGTTTAAATATTCAGTTTAGTCACATACAGTCACAGTTTTGAATATATATGTGACTTCTGATATAATAACACAACCAAATATCTAGCTTTACTATGTGGTTTGCTTGGTAACTGGTGATGTTAATCACAGGCCTCCTAATATTAGCCATGGTTAGCACTGACAGCTGTGCTAGCAGGTTTAAGAGACTCTTTAGCAATAGTTCATTAAAAAAGGACATATTTTTGGTTTAATGTTAACATTAAAATAAACATTTTTATATTTTATTAATATAACCTTTTTTTCATCTTTATAGTGATTTGTTCACTATTTTTGTTTACTAGTGTGAAGCAGTTTGAGAAGAAGTTAGTTCTGATAATTACTGTTGTTGTTGTTGTTAAACACCAGGCAGGTACTATAGGGCAGTGATTCACTCACAGTCCCTACACACCATTACGAGCAGAGGAAAAGAGTGTGCGATGGTGAATCAGCAGCGGTGAGAGTGCGCGGTGGTGAATCAGCAGGGGTGAGAGTGCTATGAATGGAATACACACCTGCTGTTATAGCAGTAAAGCATTTCTATGTAACTGTAAGAACCCGGGCAGCTGATCACACCAAACTCAATTACATACAATACACAGACGTGTGCTCAGAAATCTCACTCTCTGTCTCACTATCTCTTTATCCTCTCTTTGTCTCTCTTCACTCTCACTCTCTGTCTCACTATCTCTTTATCCTCTCTTTGTCTCTCTTTACTCTCATTCTGTCTCACTATCTCTTTACTCTCACTCTGTGCCTCACTATCTCTATACTCTCACTCTCTGTCTCACTATCTCTTTACTCTCACTCTCTGTCTCACTATATCTTTACTCTCATTCTGTGCCTCACTATCTCTTTACTCTCATTCTGTCTCACTATCTCTTTACTCTCACTCTGTGCCTCACTATCTCTTTACTCTCACTTTCTGCCTCACCATCTCTTTACTCTTGCTCTGTGCCTCACTATCTCTTTACTCTTACTCTCTGTCTCACTATCTCTTTATCATCTCTGTTTCTCTTTACTCTCACTCTCTGTCTCACTATCTCTTTACTCACACTCTCTGTCTCACTATCTCTTTACTCTCACTCTCTGCCTCACTATCTCTTTACTCTCACTCTCTTCCTCGCTCTCTCTTTACTCTCCCTCAACCTCTCTCACCATCTCTTTCTCACTCTGTCACACTATCTGTCTCTGTCTCAGTCACTCTTACATTCTCTCTCTCACTCACTTTCTCACACTCACTTTCTGCCTCACTCACTATATCTCTCTCTCACCATCTTTCTCTTGCTCTCTCTCACTGTCACACTCTTTCTCTGTCACTCTCACTGTCTCACTCACTCTCTGTCACACACTCTATCTTTGTCTGTCTCTCACTCTCACACTCTCTCTGTCACTCTCTCTATTAACTCTGATTGACACATTAAGTGAATCTGTATTTTTCCTTGCGTTGCTGTCGGCTCTGTTTAGCCAAAAGGATTTTTCTTATGTCCATATTTCGGGAGGAGGAGGAGAAGAAGGAGGAGGAGGAGGAGGAGGAGGGTGCACATTACAGCCAGGGCACTCGTGCATTATTCACCCAAAAAAGCAGAGAGCAGCTTTCATCCCTCACTCCACAACACGGAGGGTGGTCTTCTAAAAAAAGAAGCATCACTGCACACCTAGCATTTCAACCGTGCAGCCCTTCACAGGGTCAGAATCAAAAGAAAGGCGTCCAGTAAGCCTCACTGGACACGTCCAGTAAGACCCGGTGTCAGGAATTCAAACTGGACTTGCACCAGAAATATATACTGGACTTATTAACCCTATAAACATATAAAACCTCACAATTCCTATAAACTTTGTTTGTAATTGCTTCTAAATTTGTATTAAAAATCCTTTCAGGCTCGTATAAGAAATTTAGACTTTTTAGATCAAAAATAGAAATTAGAAATAAATTTAAAACATTAACTATTTCTTACAGATTTTATATATTTAATCTAATTTCATTTTCTATTAGAAATTCCTTCTGGAGTAGCTTTAGAATTTTTATGGATTGCTTGAAAATTTCTTATGAATTTTTAAAAATTAACCGGATTAGAAATGTAATTTGGACAACTAGAAACTCCAGGACGGGTATTAGAAACTCCTTTTGGACCGGTCCTAGAAACTCCTTCTGGACTGGTATTATAAACTCAATCTGGGCTGGTACTAGAAACTCCATCTGGGCTGGTACTAGAAACTTCATCTGGGCTGATACTAGAGATTCCTTAGGACTGGGGTTAGAAACTCCTTCTGGGCTGGTACTAGAAACTCAATCTGGGCTAGTATTAGAAACTTCTGGGCTGGTATTAGAAACTCCTTCTGGACAGGTACTAGAACCTCCTTCTAGACTATTATTAGAACCTCCCTCTGGGCTGGCACTGAAAACTCCTTCTGGACTGGTACTAGAAACTCCTTTTGGACTAGCATTATAAACTCTTTCTAGACTGGTCCTAGAAACTCTTTCTAGACTGGTCCTAGAAACTCTTTCTAGACTGGTAATAGAAACTCTTTCTAGACTGGTCCTAGAAACTCTTTCTAGACTGGTCCTAGAAACTCTTTCTAGACTGGTAATAGAAACTCTTTCTAGACTGGTAATAGAAACTCTTTCTAGACTGGTAATAGAAACTCTTTCTAGACTGGTCCTAGAAACTCTTTCTAGACTGGTAATAGAAACTCTTTCTAGACTGGTCCTAGAAACTCTTTCTAGACTGGTAATAGAAACTCTTTCTAGACTGGTAATAGAAACTCTTTCTAGACTGGTAATAGAAACTCCTTCTAGACAGGTAATAGAAACTCCTTCTAGACTGGTAATAGAAACTCCTTCTAGACTGGTAATAGAAACTCTTTCTAGACTGGTAATAGAAACTCTTTCTAGACAGGTAATAGAAACTCCTTCTAGACAGGTAATAGAAACTCTTTCTAGACTGGTAATAGAAACTCTTTCTAGACTGGTAATAGAAACTCCTTCTAGACTGGTAATAGAAACTCTTTCTAGACAGGTAATAGAAACTCCTTCTAGACAGGTAATAGAAACTCCTTCTAGACAGGTAATGGAAACTCCTTCTGGACTGGTACTAGAAACTCCTTCTGGACTGGTACTAGAAACTCCTTCTAGACACTCCTTCTGGATGTGGAACCTTATGATGACCAGATTTTTTCAGGACACTACGAATTAGATTAATGGCAATCATGCAAAACCGATGAGATATAAACGTTCACTACACTGCTGTGCTGTCTGAACTGCTTTCACTGTGCAGTGACTTTAACACACACTTTTAATGTTTTCTAGATTGATTTGAACAGACATCGCTAACATTTCCCAGCTCTTATATAACCCTGGTGGAGCTGAAGGTTGATATCTAAGGTTACGAGTTGCATTTGGCTTGGTTTGCAGAGCTGATATGAGAATCTCTCAGGTCCACGAGTGAGATCAGAAAGCCTCTCCTGAAAGGTCTCGAGGCACACCTTTCATCCTGGTTGCCGTAGCAACAGCAGGTTCAGAAACAAAGGCCAGCGCGGGTCACTGCAGCAGCGCTGGACATCAATGCCGCTCCACTCAAACCCCTCACAGCAGAGAGTAACCCAGATACGACCCCGCGGCCTCAACCTCGCGCACATGAAAGAAGCAGAACCCGATCAACAGCGGTACCAAAGGAACAGGGGATGAGAGGAGGACAACAAACCAAAGACAAACCTCTATATGGGCTACGGTGCAGCTCAAGTGGGCTCCTGTAATCTGAAGTCTCTGTATTTGTTTTGTAGGATCAAAACACTTAGAGAGACCTGCTCAGCAACACCACCTCATTTTGCATTTAAGTGAATTTGAGCTGGAATACTCTTAATCTGACACATCCTACTGATGGTATGACATCATACCTCTCCCTCTGACATGGCAGCCAATTACGGCCTTGTTGAACTTGTTGAATGATCAGCCAAAGCCTGTTCAATCCTTTGGTCTTGCACTGTGAAGATAATGTAGCTAATAGTTGAGATTCAGGAATGGCTGTTTGTGCTGTTTTAGATATGGTCATTTCATTCTGTTGTGATTCCACATCTTCTAGTTCTTTGAGCCAATTATATTTGGTACCTTAAAATTTGCCCCAAGGTTCAGTACAGGGGGCAGGGGTCACACAATCAAGCCACCAGCTTCAACGCTGGGTCACCTTTTCCGCTGAGCTGGCGAGTTTGTGGTATAACCTAATTCTCTTAATTCACACTTCGACTGCTCGCAAACGGCAAAGGTATCATCTGGATGTCTTATTTTTCACCACACCCATGATTTGTTACTAGTAGAAGGGTGTAGAACTTTGTGTTCCTGGCTGCTACTGCTCAGACAAACAGTAGACTGGAGGACTAACAGATTGGACACCTGGTAGACTGGACAACAGGTAGATCAGAGAACTGGTAGATTAGTCGGCTGACTAGACAGCTGGAAGTTTAGAGGACTAATATATTATATATTATATGTCATAGACGAGATTGGATAACTAGTTGACTGTATGGCTCAAAGAAAAGACAACTTGTAGACTGGACAGCTTGTCAATTGGGTGGCTGGTAGACTGGACAGCTGGTAAACTGGACAGCAGGTAGATCAAAGAACTGGTAGATTAGTCGGCTGACTAGACAGCTGGTAGATTGGATGGCTGGTAGATTGGAGGACTGATAGATTTGTCATAGAGTAGATTGGATAACTAGTAAACTGTATGGCTGGTAGAAAAGACAACTTGCAGACTGGACAGCTTGTCAATTGGGTGGCTGGTAAATTGAACTTCTGGTAGATTGGATATCTGGTAGATTGGATGTCTGGTAGATTGGATATCTGGTAGATTGGATGTCTGGTAGATTGGATGTCTGGTAGATTGGATGTCTGGTAGATTGCTGCTACCATATTATGATGCCCTAATATGAACATAAGCAGACAAGGAAGGCATTTATCTTTTATTATATATTATACATAACAATACATCATTTATAATGTAGGCTAATAACTAATTAAGTTCTAACATATGTTGTGAAGCCACATACAACCTGACTCCTCATTTAACTGTACAACTGTGACACTACCTTCACCTACCTGTGTACAGGTAAACTATAACACTACCTTCACCTACCTGTGTACAGGTAAACTGTAACACTACATTCACCTACTTGTGCACAGGTACACTGTATAACACTACCTTCACCTACCTGTGTACAGGTAAACTGTAACACTACATTCACCTACCTGTGTACAGGTAAACTGTAACACTACCTTCACCTACATGTGTACAGGTAAACTGTAACACTACATTCACCTACCTGTGTACAGGTAAACTGTAACGCTACATTCACCTACCTGTGTACAGGTAAACTGTAACACTGCCTTCACCTACCTGTGTACAGGTAAACTGTAACACTACATTCACCTACCTGTGTACAGGTAAACTGTAACACTACATTCACCTACCTGTGTACAGGTAAACTGTAACACTACATTCACCTACATGTGTACAGGTAAACTGTAACACTACATTCACCTACCTGTGTACAGGTACACTGTAACACTACCTTCACCTCCCTGTGTACAGGTAAACTGTAACACTGCCTTCACCTCCCTGTGTACAGATAAACTGTAACACTACCTTCACCTACCTGTGTACAGATAAACTGTAACACTGCCTTCACCTCCCTGTGTACAGATAAACTGTAACACTACATTCACCTCCCTGTGTACAGGTGA
>CM038711.1:44227969-44260469 GCA_021613375.1 Megaleporinus macrocephalus
ATACACACACACACAAAACATACATACACATATATACACACACACACACACAAATACATATACACACACACATTATATATACACATACATACACACACACACACACACAAAAACATACATACACACATTATATATATATACACACACACACACACACAAATACATATACACACACACACACACACACACAAATACATATACACATACACACACACACACACAAAAATACATATACACATACATACACACACACGAATACATATATACACACACATTATATATATATACACACACACACACACATTATATATACACATACATACACACACACGGACACATATATACACACACACATTATATACATACACACACAATTCATATATATATATATATATATATATATATATATATATATATATACACACACACACACACATTATATACATACACACACAAAATACATATACACACACACACACAGACACACACAAGTATACACACACATACAGAAGTGCTCCAGAATACCTTGGAAAAAGATTTTTTTTTTCATTGGACAGTGACGATATATATTTATATAGTCAGAGAGACGTTTGAGAAGCGGCTACATGTGTTTTAAAGCTCCCGCGGTATCGAGAAGTCTTAGGTTCCACACTGGACGATTAAGAAATGGTTATCAATGAGACTTTTCAAGTGACGCTACTGAAAGAAACATGATACACGTTAATAATCTATAAATAGTCTATAAGATCAGATAAACAGGTAAACAGATGCTGTCCTGCTGCTGTGTTGATGAAGCTCTACGGGATGTTTGATCTTCAAGGTCTCGTGTATAGCAGCTGTACTGTTGTGATCATCTCCACTGTGCAGAGCTGACAGAGCACCACACTGTTGTGTTTCTGTGTGAAACACTCCCACAACTTTAGATACACGCGAGTGATTGTTTGTAGCTGCAGCTTGTGCTCTGGATAAATCCATGCTTTCAGTAGGCGTGGCCACCTATAATAATAATATTCCATATTATTATTATTAATGTTACACCAAACCAGCGCTTCATCTCAGCAAAGTCCTTATAACATTGAATAATGTGTCCGCATAGTAAGATAACGTTAACGTTGGTATGTCAGTAACTGTATATATACTAATATATATTTATATATATATATATATATATATATATATATATATATATATATATATATATATATATATATATACTATATATACACTAATTACTGAACCGTATAAGCCTTCACAAGCTGCATTAGCCTTACAGCTGCTGTGCAAATCTACGGAAGCTAATTTCAAGCACCAGAACACTCGGTCTTGGTTGATGGACGGCGTTTGGGATGAGAGGAAAATAATATCAGTGTCTCACTTTAAAAGCAAAAAGATTGATCAGCTCAGGTAAGCTAAAAGTTCACGCCACAAGAAAAGCCCATTAGCAGCTGCAGCCTTGAAGGCGTGCTAATGCCCTCCTGGATTTACAACTTCCAAAGCAGAATCAATAGACCAATAAAAGTCTGACCTCAGTAAGAGCTCCGTTCTGCCCATTACACTTAATAGAAGTCAGTAGCGCTCTGGGCATCACAGCGGCCGGGCTAGCTCTTTATTTTCAAAAAGGCAAACACGGCTAATTAAGACGAGGCAGGAAAGCCCAGTAAAGGCAGTTGTGAGTTTCCTCCCCACCCTGCTCAGACACGCTTGAGCTCCTGTGTTTGGGAAAGCGTCGCTTATTCCCAGCTGGTCGTGCCCAGGCCTCGGGCAAGATGTCCCCGACTACAGGCCCTCAGCGAGCCAGCAGCGGAGCTAGACCTGCAGTTTCAGGGTCTGAGGTTTGTTAGTCAATTAGGAATATTGCTGGTAGACATTTGTTTAACGGGATGTGTCTTTCTGTGTCCAATGTGCTACAAAATAAAAGCCCCTTCTACCAACCTGTGTGATCATAGCATGTCAGAATTAAAGCCCCGTGCTGGAGAGCTCGTCCCGTGTACCTCGTTATAAGAGTTATGAGAGTTCTAGCCAACTTCTAGTTGGCTTTACTGATCAGCAGTGAGGCTTCAAGCATGATACGCTGATCACTTGACTATGTCACCAACAACATGGATGCCTCAGAGAAGACAGCGGGTGAAGAGCCTGGAGATTTCAGGGTCCCTAGCTCAGGTTTCCTTAAAGCCAGCAATGAGATCCAAGGTAGGTCAACCTCTATTGACCTGTGGACTAGCCTGATCTACAGGGCTTCCCGTGGATTTATTCATGAAGTTATCAGGGATCGGTTAACATTGACTGAAGCAAGAAGGCCAATGCTATGCTGTACACTATGCAGGTCATGAAATCTATCTATCTTTATTAAAACACTGTATTACATTATGTGCAATGAAGTACAGCATGCTATATATGAGCCATTGGGCTACTATATATACAGTGCACTATGTATGGCTAATGCAGTGCACACTACATAGGCAGTAGGGAGCTGTTTGAGACGGAGCCCAGGCTGGGCAGCTGGCAGTGCTAAAGCTCCTGCTGTGGAAAGGTTCAGCGCTGATGGATGAGTTTAGGAGTGAGGGAGAGATGACAGACGAGTGCTGGACGAATGAAAGAGAATGGCAGGGTGACGGACACACGGGTGATGGGTAAAGGCTTCACTTCATCGCGTTAGGGCTTAATCTTAACAGGTGTGTGTTCATGGGTGTGCGAGTCTGATCAAATGCATGGCTGCACGTAGCACTTTTCATTATCAAGATAGGCTAAATCACAACAACTCACGTCACTGCACACCTGCTGTTCCACAACAACACACACACTCTCAAATACACACACACACACACACACACATCCAGTAAACCAATCAACCTGGTAACAGAAATCTCTTATATGGGTAAAGAAATGGAAAATAACTGTTAACCTGTATGTGGGTGGCTAGTGGGTTTCCTAGTGAGTGTGTGGGTGGGTGAGTCTGTTTAGCTATTGGGTGGATGGCTTGTTGGGAGGGTGGCTAGTTGAGTGGGTAGATAGTGAGTGGGTAGCTAGTTTGGGTGGTTGGCTAGTGGGTTTGCCTAATGACTGTGTGGGTGGGTGGATCCGTTTGGCTAGTGAGTGGATGGCTAGTTGGGTGGTCGGCTAGTGGATGGGTGGGTGGCTTGTTCAGTTGGTAGCTAGTTTGGGTGGGTCCCTAGTGGGTTTGCCTAGTGAGTGTGTGGGTCTGTTTGGCCAGTGCGTGAGTGTGTGGGTGGTTGGCTGGTGGGTGGTTGGGTATATGCTTGGCTAGTGGGTGGTAGGCTAGTGGGTGGGTGGGTATATGCTTGGCTAGTGGGTGTGTGAGTGGTTGGCTAGTGGGTGTGTGAGTGGTTGGCTAGTGGGTGGGTGGGTATAAGCTTGGCTAGTGGGTGATTGGCTAGTGGGTGGGTGGCTAGTGGGTGTGTGAGTGGTTAGCTAGTGGGTGGTTGGTTGGTCAGCTAGTGGGTGGTTGGTTGGTCAGCTAGTGGGTGAATGGGTGGTTGGTTTGTTAGTGGGTAGATGGGTGGTTGGTTGACCAGTGGGTGAATAGGTGGTTGGTTGGTTAGTGGGTAGATGGGTGGTTGGTTGACTAGTGGGTGGTTGGTTGGTTGGCTAGTGGGTGGTTGGTTGGTTGGCTAGTGGGTGGTTGGTTGGTTGGCTAGTGGGTGGTTGGTTGGTTGGCTAGTGGGTGAATGGGTGGTTGGTTGGCTAGTGGGTGGATGGGTGGTTGGTTGGCTAGTGGGTGGTTGGTTGGTTGGCTAGTGGGTGAATGGGTGGTTGGTTGGCTAGTGGGTGGTTGGTTGGTTGGCTAGTGGGTGGTTGGTTGGTTGGCTAGTGGGTGAATGGGTGGTTGGTTGGCTAGTGGGTGGTTGGTTGGTTGGGTTTTTCTGTTATTTACACTTTTTCTTGCCATATGGAAGCACACCATCACCATTCCTAAGAAAAACCTTTGTTATATGTGTTTCCTGTCATTCCTCCTGGTGCTGAAAAAAATAATAACTTGTACTGAACAGCCATTAAAACACAAGATCACTGAGAAACAGTCTCTCCAAGACGCTGCTCTGAATTTATGCCGAGAGTGAAGGACAAGGTCAGCCTCTCTCTCTCTCTCTCTCTCTCTCTCTCTCTCTCTCTGACATCGCTCTTTCATCAGAGCACCTGGCAGGCGCCGCTGACAGACAGCTCGGTCAGAGACGGGTCACTATGAGAGTAAAGCAGTAGTGGTGTGAATATGGACTCGTCTGAACATTCTAATTCTCTACAATTGACTATAATTAATGAGAATCTGCTGTTATTGTGATAAATTAGGTGTTTTTATAATCACAGACCTGCTGCACGGCAAAGAGATCACAGCTAGTGTTTATCCACAGAACGTGAAGCCTAGAATAATAATTACTGCATTGATAGTTGTTTTTTTATTGGTAACATTAATAATACTTGTAATCATATTTTAGTGATAAGAATAATAATAATAATAATAATAATAATAATAAGAATAATAATAATAATATTGATGATTTGTCATCTGACACATTATTCATTTTACACTTCAGAAAAACTATCAATTTTATAGTGGAGTTACCACGTAACTTAGTTTTGGGAGCTGGACCACACCCTAATTACCTCTACCTACTATATATACATATACAACCCCATTCTCACTCCATTCCCGTGCAGAACAACATCCCCCCCCCTACACACACACACGTTTTTCGTCTGATGTGTGTGGATGTAGGGTA
The DNA here is from genome assembly GCA_021613375.1 of Megaleporinus macrocephalus. NCBI lineage: Eukaryota > Metazoa > Chordata > Actinopteri > Characiformes > Anostomidae > Megaleporinus > Megaleporinus macrocephalus. The sequence continues at coordinate 44,232,703 of CM038711.1, forward strand.
ACCATGGATACAGGCATAGTGTAACTATGGATATGGGCACAGCACAACCATAGACACAAGTGTAGCGTAACTATGGAAAAAATTCAAAAAAAATATGTAGTGCAACCACTGATACAGGTGAGGGGTAACCATGGCTACTGGTATGATGTAACTATAGATAGAGATTTAGCATAACCATGTATACACATGTACTGTAACCATGGAAACCATGAGGGTAGCGTGACCCTGGAAAGAGATGAGGTGTAACCATAGAAATAAATGCAGTGTAACCATGGATGCAACTGCTGAGCAACCATGAATATGACAGTTGCATTGCTATATAGTGGCAAGTGCCATAATAGTGACAACAGTGGTAGGTGTAGCGTAACCATGGTAATGGGTGTAGCTTAACCATAGATATGTGTGTTGGGCAACTAAGGATATGGTTGTTGCGTCATTATGGACATGGGTGTTGTCTAACCATGGAAATAGATTAAATGTAACCATGGATACAATATGAATATAGGTGTAGTGGTAGTGTAACCCTGGAAACCATGGAAAATGTACAGACACAGTTTTTCCTTGTAAACAGTGTTGTTTTGCTCTAAACTACAGGGTCGGTACTTCAACCAGCAGTATGTATGTACTCTTTCTTTAAAAAGCATTTAAAATCAGACCTAAATAATCAAAACGAGTAGAACTTTAAATCACAGTGAATCACCGTGAGAGCATTTACACCCCCAAACAGATGCACACTACAGTAAATACCCTCAGACCACCAGGAGGAGCCAGTGAGATCCATCCAGCACAGAGTGCAGTTTCCTGACTGTCAAATTCAAACGGGCTTAATTCTTCAGAGTAAAGAGACTAAATAGATTATTAAACAGAGACTAAACACTTCAACACACGCTACATCACACAACACCACACAGAGTATCCCGTCAGTGCTCTGCGAGTACACACACTCGGAGACGGAGACGAAACAGGAGCGGAGGACAGAGCAGAGAGAAAGACTGAAAGGACCTATTGTGTGTGAGAGAGAGAGAGAGAGAGAGAGGCAGAAAGAAACATACAAAGTGGAGAGAAGAGACAGAAAGACAAAGACAGCAGAACAGAAAATAGAGAGAATAAGAAGAGATGAGGAAGAAAGAATGGGATTAAAGGAGAAGAGGAGGAACAGAAAGAAAGAAAGAAAGCAGTGAGTATTGCTGAGTGCAGGGTAGTGTGTATGAAGATGAGGATAAGCTATATGATATCATGGGAAACAGGTCTGACAGAGTGTGTGTGTGTGTGTGTGTGTGTAATGTGAGTGAAGTGTGTCGATGTGTGTATTCTCTGCAGGACACACACCAGCCTCGCAGAGCAGTTAGTAGGGATGGGTATTAAGAACCGGTGGCCTCTGAATTTAGAGCGCCGAGCGTCAATCTGTGCTCTTGAGTATCTGAATATACAGTGAGCTGCTGACTGAATGACAGCAGGCTGTGTGTGTTGCTGATTGACTATGAACAGACCACCATACTAACCACTACACCACCTTACTAACCACTACACCACCATACTAACCACTACACCACCATACTAACCACTACACCACCGTACTAACCACTACACCACCATACTAACCACTACACCACCATACTAACCACTACACCACCTTACTAACCACTACACCACCTTACTAACCACTACACCACCATACTAACCACTACACCACCATACTAACCACTACACCACCATACTAACCACTACACCACCATACTAACCACTACACCACCGTACTAACCACTACACCACCATACTAACCACTACACCACCGTACTAACCACTACACCACCATACTGACCACTACACCACCATACTAACCACTACACCACCTTACTAACCACTACACCACCATACTAACCACTACACCACCATACTAACCACTACACCACCATACTAACCACTACACCACCGTACTAACCACTACACCACCATACTAACCACTACACCACCTTACTAACCACTACACCACCGTACTAACCACTACACCACCGTACTAACCACTACACCACCATACTAACCACTACACCACCGTACTAACCACTACACCACCGTACTAACCACTACACCACCTTACTAACCACTACACCACCATACTAACCTCTACACCACCATACTAACCTCTACACCACCATACTAACCACTACACCACCGTACTAACCTCTACACCACCATACTGACCACTACACCACCATACTGACCACTACACCACCATACTAACCACTACACCACCATACTAACCACTACACCACCATACTGACCACTACACCACCATACTAACCACTACACCACCATACTAACCACTACACCACCATACTAACCACTACACCACCATACTAACTACTACACCACCATACTAACCACTACACCACCATACTAACCACTACACCACCTTACTAACCACTACACCACCATACTAACCACTACACCACCATACTAACCACTACACCACCATACTAACCACTACACCACCTTACTAACCACTACACCACCTTACTAACCACTACACCACCATATTGACCACTACACCACCGTACTAACCACTACACCACCGTACTAACCACTACACCACCATACTGACCACTACACCACCATACTAACCACTACACCACCGTACTAACCACTACACCACCATACTAACCACTACACCACCATACTGACCACTACACCACCATACTAACTACTACACCACCGTACTAACCACTACACCACCATACTAACCACTACACCACCATACTAACTACTACACCACCGTACTAACCACTACACCACCATACTAACCACTACACCACCGTACTAACCACTACACCACCGTACTAACCACTACACCACCATACTGACCACTACACCACCATACTAACCACTACACCACCGTACTAACCACTACACCACCATACTAACCACTACACCACCATACTGACCACTACACCACCATACTGACCACTACACCACCATACTGACCACTACACCACCATACTAACCACTACACCACCATACTAACCACTACACCACCATACTAACTACTACACCACCATGCCGCCAAAATTTAATTAATTAAACACAATCATTTAAACGACAATTTTATACATATATATGTTAGCACATAACATATGTTTACAGGATATAAAAGGCAGCTGTTGTTTTTAAATGACATAGAAAACATTTTTGAACAGCAACAATATATATATATATATAGTTTTTACTGGTTCTGCCCCAGAGTCAGTATTTTGCTGGTTCTGTAGGACTGTTTCTCTCGGCTTTTACTACAGAGACGGGACACTATACAAAAATATACAAAACCAGACCCCCAACCCCCTCCCTGCACCCCCCGACTCCAAGCATGCACACAAGCTGGAAACACATGAGAAGTAAGAGCAGAACAGAGCTATTAAAAGCCGAGCGCTCAGTTATGTCAAGCTTCACTTGCTGTAATTTCATCTTTTTTCTACTTGGTTCTGGACTAACTGGACCCATGTGGACTGACGTGAGAGCAGAAAGAACCAAAACACAAACCCAGTTCCATAAAAGGATCAAACCCACATCAGAGAAACAGACTAACCCCAGCGGCGGCTAGCGTGAGCCAGATCAGTGAAACTACCTGACCGTTAATGTGGACGCAGTGGAGGACCAGTCTCTCATCTGATCCCAGCCAGAGCTCCGCTTTCTGATCCACAGCAGAATATTTTAAACTGTCTGCTTCAAAAAACAGATTTTTAATAATGTAACCATGGAGATGAGTGTAGCATAATCATGGAAACATCTGCATCCTAGCCGTGAAGCTTAACCATGGAAACGGGTGTAGTCTGTATATCGAAACCATGGAGACAGGTGTAGGGTAACCATGGAAACGCGTGAGGCATAACCACAGAAACGGGTATGGCTAACAATAAAAACAAGAGTAACAAAACCATGAAAACAGGTAAGGCATAGAAATTGGTGTAGTGCAACAACAAAAACGGGTTGTAGTGAAACCACGAAAACAAGTGTCGCTTAACCATGGAGATAGGTGTAGCCTAATCCTGGAAACATGCGTAGCATAAACATTGGAAATGGGTGTAGCGTAACCACAGAAACAGATAAAGCCTAACCCTTGAAACAAGTGTAGCATAAACAAAGAAAATGGGTGCACACAAACAATGGAAATTGGTGCAGTGTAACCATGGAAACAGGTATAGACTAACCACGGAAACGGGTTGTAGTGTAACCATGAAAACAAGTGTAGCGTACCCATGGAGACAGGTGTAGCCTAACCCTGGAAACAGGCGTAGCATAAATAATGGAAACAGTTGTAGAGTAATCGCGGAAGCCCAACCCTGGAAACAAATGTAGCATAAACAATGGAAACTGGTGTAGTGTAACCACGGAAACGGATGTAGCATAACCCTGGAAACAAGTGTAGCATTCACAAAGAAAACGGGTATAGCATAAACGGAAATTTAGCATAAAACAGTGTAGCATAAACAATGGAAATTGGTGTAGTGTAACCATGAAAAAGGGATATGCTAACCACGGAAACGGGTTATAGTGTAACCATGAAAACAAGAGTAGCGTAACCATGGAGACAGGTGTAGTCTAAGCATGGAAACAGGTGTAGTCTAACCCTGGAAACAGGTGCAGCATAAACAATGAAAATGGGTGAAGCATAACCACGGAAACAGATGTAGCTTAACCCTGGAAGCTAGTGTAGCATAAACAATGGAAATGGGTGTAGCGTAACCACGGAAATGGGCATGGCCTTTTGATTCTATCATATGGACAGTGTGAGTAGAGCTGCACTGTTTACAGACAGTTTGTCCACAGTGGACAGAGCGAGCGCGAGAGTACCGCCTACAGCGGACGTGATGTAAATCAGAAACTGAACATCTGACCACAGACATGTACCTTCTCAGCTTCTTCAGCTCATTTACAGGCCCACGGTGTCCCGACAAATAAACCAGTAAACAAATACAGATACATATTCTTCTCCATCCTGAGACCCTCAAGGACCCAAAACAAGCCCCCAGCCTGGGACAGCAGCAGCCCACCCCCACGCGCCAGCTTGGTAGAACATGGGCTTATGAATGGAAGCTGCCTGTAAAGCGTGTGTCTGTATGGAGGCTGTTGATTAAGAACAATCAGGCTAAATATTTAGTGACCGTCCTTTTCAAAGCCCTTACAGAGCAACAGCTCAGAGATAGCCATCAGTTAAACAACTCACTGTGTACTTAACCCAAAACTCAGCACCGGAAATTCCTCCGATTCCCTCTCTCTCTCTCTCTCTCTCTCCATCTCTCTCTGTCTATCTCTCTCTCTCTCTCTCTCTCTCTCTCTCTCTCTCTGTCTATCTCTCTCTCTCTCGGCTCTATTTTTAGTTTCTGGATGGATAACTGCAGGAAGATGAACATAAAAATTGCCCCTTTTTTCTCTGTTATATGACCAGAGAGAGAGAGAGAGAGAGAGAGAGAGAGAGAGAGAGAGAGACAGCAAGACAGAGGACAGAGGGAGAGAACGATAAAGGAAAAAAGAGGAAGAGACAGAACGAAAGAGGAGATACACAGAGAGTAAGATTAAGGAAGAGAGAGAAAAAAAGAGAAAATGAGACAAAGAGAGAAAGAGAAATAACGGAAGATACAGAGAGAGATGGGGAAAAAGGGAGAAATATGGGGAGATAAAGGAATAGAGGTAGGGAGATAAAGGGAGATATATAAGGAGAGAGATGGGGAGAAAAAGAGAGAGATAGGGAGATATATGGAGAGAGATAGGGAGATATAGGGAGAGAGATAAGGAGATAAATGGAGAGAGATATAAGGAGATATGGGGAGAGATATAAGGAGATAAAGGGAGAGATAGGGAGATAAAGGCAGCGATGTAAGGAGAGAAGTAGGGAGATAAAGGGAGAGAGATAGGAAGATAAAGGGAGAGAGATATAGGGAGATAGACATAAGGAGATAAAGGGAGAGATAGGGAGATAAAGGCAGTGATGTAAGGAGAGAAGTAGGGAGATAAAGGGAGAGAGATAGGAAGATAGAGAGATATAGGGAGATAAAGGGAGAGAGATAGGGAGATAAAGGGAGAGAGATATAGGGACATAGACATAAGGAGATAAAGGGAGAGATAAGGAGATAAAGGCAGTGATGTAAGGAGAGATAAAGGGAGAGTAGGGAGATAAGTAGGGAGATAAAGGGAGAGAGATAGGAAGATAAAGGGAGAGATATAAGAAGATAAAGGGAGAAAGATAGGAAGATAAAGAGGGAGAGATATAAGGAGAGAAATAGGGAGATAAATGGAGAACACCACACAGTGTTCAGACTGTACTACACTGGAACAGAGGAGGATGGAGAGAAAAGAGAGAGAGAAAGAGAAAGCAGAGGAGGAAAGAAAGTTTCTGTGGAGGAGTGTTTAAAAGCTTAGCAGCTGCATTAGACTCAACATAAACCCAGAGTCTGTACTAATCACCTTCACTGTAGAGATTTCAGTAAACCTCCATAAACCCCACTCGCTCGCTCACTCTCTCACTCTCTCACTCTATGTGTGTGTATATATATATATATATATATATATATCTAGTATGAGGTCTGAGGCTGAGAACTGGCCTCCGCTGCTCCTGTGTGATCTGAAGGTGCTCATATGTACCTCTGCTAGATGAAACGCTGAACCTAAAAGCTGGACCTGCCTGAGGGCAGAGCGGCTGCGTCTGAGAGGAGCCGCCGCAGTGAAGAGCTGCTTCGTGATCATTTCCTCCAGAACGTTCAGAACATCCTCAGAACACGCTGAGCTCTCCTCAGCCTGCTGTTCTACTGCAGCCCCTCACACACCAGCCTGTCTGACACACAGGTGTACACACAAGCGACACTCTGCATGCTCCACAAAAACACTCCGCCGCGTCTTTCTTCGAGTGACACGGCGGCACCCCTTGTTCCCATGACAACTGCAGCGCTGAATTCGGCCTTGCAACGTCAGCGATGAGCTCCGAGACGCAGACGCTCAGGTACTGATTCGACACATTTAACCAGGACAAAACCAAACAGGTAGAACATCTACACACCCAGTATCTGCAAAGCTGAGACACACAGAACTAATAAAATCTAATATCAACGATTCATAGATTCTGTTTACTCTGTAAAACAAACTTGTGTATTATGTACAGCATTACATATAAATCTATACAATATCACTTACTTTAAAGTTTGAATTTTGTGTAATATGTATAGTTTTACATATACATTTATATAATATTGCTTATTTAAAGTTTTCTGAATTTTGTGTAATATGTATAGTATTTCATATAAATCTGTATATACATGATTCCTAAATATCGCTTAATTAAGGTTTTCTGAATTTTGAGTGATCAACTCTGACCATTACAGTGATCAACTCTGACCATTACAGTGATCAACTCTGACCATTACAGTGATCAACTCTATTACAGTGATCAACTCTGACTATTACAGCGATCAACTCTGACCATTACAGCGATCAACTCTGACCATTACAGTCATCAACTCTGACCATTACAGCGATCAACTCTGACCATTACAGCGATCAACTCTGACCATTACAGTCATCAACTCTGACCATTACAGTGATCAACTCTGACCATTACAGCGATCAACTCTGACCATTACAGTCATCAACTCTGATCATTACAGTGATCAACTCTGACCATTACAGTCATCAACTCTGACCATTACAGCGATCAACTCTGACCATTACAGCGATCAACTCTGACCATTACAGTCATCAACTCTGACCATTACAGTGATCAACTCTGACCATTACAGTGATCAACTCTGACCATTACAGTGTTCAACTCTGACCATTACAGTGATCAACTCTGACCATTAGTGTTCAACTCTGACCATTACAGTGATCAACTCTGACCATTACAGTGATCAACTCTGACCATTACAGTGTTCAACTCTGACCATTACAGTGATCAACTCTGATCATTACAGAGATCAACTCTGACCATTACAGCGATCAACTCTGACCATTACAGTGATCAACTCTGACCATTACAGCGATCAACTCTGACTATTACAGCGATCAACTCTGACCATTACAGCGATCAACTCTGACTATTACAGCGATCAACTCTGACCATTACAGTGATCAACTCTGACCATTACAGTCATTAACTCTGACTATTACAGTCATTAACTCTGACTATTACAGTGATCAACTCTGACCATTACAGTGATCAACTCTGATCATTACAGAGATCAACTCTGACCATTACAGTGATCAACTCTGACCATTACAGCGATCAACTCTGACCATTACAGCGATCAACTCTGACCATTACAGCGATCAACTCTGACCATTACAGTGATCAACTCTGACCATTACAGTCATTAACTCTGACTATTACAGTGATCAACTCTGACCATTACAGTGATCAACTCTGACCATTACAGTGATCAACTCTGACCATTACAGCGATCAACTCTGACCATTACAGTGATCAACTCTGACCATTACAGTGATCAACTCTGACCATTACAGTGATCAACTCTATTACAGTGATCAACTCTGACTATTACAGCGATCAACTCTGACCATTACAGCGATCAACTCTGACCATTACAGTCATCAACTCTGACCATTACAGCGATCAACTCTGACCATTACAGCGATCAACTGCTGACCATTACAGTCATCAACTCTGACCATTACAGTGATCACTCTGACCATTACAGCGATCAACTCTGACCATTACAGTCATCAACTCTGATCATTACAGTGATCAACTCTGACCATTACAGTCATCAACTCTGACCATTACAGCGATCAACTCGGACCATTACAGTGATCAACACTGACCATTACAGTGATCAACTCTGACCATTAAGTCATCAACTCTGACCATTACAGTGATCAACTCTGACCATTAGTGTTCAACTCTGACCATTACAGTGATCAACTCTGACCATTAGTGTTCAACTCTGACCATTACAGTGATCAACTCTGACCATTACAGTGATCAACTCTGACCATTACAGTGATCAACTCTGACCATTACAGTGATCAACTCTGATCATTACAGAGATCAACTCTGACCATTACAGCGATCAACTCTGACCATTACAGAGATCAACTCTGACCATTACAGTGATCAACTCTGACCATTACAGTGAACAACTCTATTACAGTGATCAACTCTGACCATTACAGCGATCAACTCTGACCATTACAGCGATCAACTCTGACTATTACAGCGATCAACTCTGACCATTACAGTGATCAACTCTGACCATTACAGTCATTAACTCTGACTATTACAGTGATCAACTCTGACCATTACAGTGATCAACTCTGACCATTACAGCGATCAACTCTGACCATTACAGTGATCAACTCTGACTATTACAGTGATCAACTCTGACCATTACAGTGATTAACTCTGACCATTACAGCGATCAACTCTGACCATTACAGTCATTAACTCTGACCATTACAGTGATCAACTCTGACCATTACAGTGATCAACTCTGACCATTACAGCGATCAACACTGACCATTACAGTGATCAACTCTGACCATTACAGCGATCAACTCTGACCATTACAGCGATCAACTCTGACCATTACAGTCATCAACTCTGACCATTACAGTCATCAACTCTGCTGTAACAAATACATAACCCAGCTTCTAAGCGTCCTATATCCAACCTGGGTTCTACGTACTCAGGTTTGATGTTAGCAGATAAAGAACCGAGTCAGTCATAAAGCATTTGTCTCTTTTTAGTACTGAGAATCAGTATTTCAGATTCCTCTTGATTTATTAGTAAATATCTAACACACAGTCCGTCTACTGAATGTAGATTATCAGAAGGAATAGAAATGTATGATTGTATGATCAGTTTAACTTTGAAAGTATACATTATGCTTCTTAAAGACTAGGGCTGTGTTTTGGCAAGAAGTTGTCGATACAATACGTATCGTGATACAGCAGTCATGATTTAATATATCACAATATACTGTGATACTGCAAACAAAGATATATATTGCGATTTTTAAAATCCTACTATTAAAACACACCACTGTATGAACAGGTTTATCAATACTTACAATAGCATTGCGCCCTTGTGCTGCTTGTTAATGTTGGAGTGGAGCTGAAAATGGATTACAACACTGCCATCTAGTGGTCAGAGGTATAAACACAACACACAATGATTCACTGTCTGCCAGAAATCTGTGTATCAATACTGTGTTTTTGAGAATCGATACAGTATCACTAAACATAATATCCCGATATTTGATATTTTCAATATTTTCTTACACCCCTATTAATGACATCAAGAGGTACTCTTGAATCCATGATCTGTTAAATACAACTTAAACCATCTCACCCTGTATCTGAGAGGCCGACCCAGCGTTAGAATCTTGTGATCAATAGTATCACAGCTGCACTAAGATCCAATAAGACCAGAATAGAGGGATTTAGTACATCAGCGCTAAGCCTGAGCTCATTAACAACACAAACCAGTATACGGAAGTGATTGAACAGGTTAAAGGTACAGTCTGACTTCAGGTGGACATTAAACTAACAGCAGCGCTACTGCCCGTCTGCACACAAGCTTCAACAACACCAGCTACAATTTCTCCCACAATACATTCACCCACAACCTGCCAACACCACATCCACTAACGGCTTACAACACCGATCTGCTCTGATTGGCTCCTGGCAGGTTCTCCTCTGAAGTGAACGAGAAGAAAGCAACTGGGATAATCGTGGCGGTGCAGTATGAGCAGCGGGGAACAAAGCCAGAGAGTATAAAGGCCTCTTTACAAAACGCAATACAGTTAATGTAATAAAAAAAAAATGAAAAAGAGAAGGAGAGAGAGGACGGAGATCAAAGCAGGGTCTCAGAGATCAAAGCACTTCTACACAAAATCACATACAGTACTTTAAATTCCATTGTATCAAACATATCAGTGTTTAGTTCCACAGGAAAATAGACACCTAACAACCACCTGGAAGCTGGTAGACTGTCCCCATCAGACAAACATCACTTAAGGATCTAATGTTGTTCTAGCAGGTAAACAGTAAACATGTAAAAAAAACAATGTAAATAATAAACAACCAATAACTGATCAACACATTCACCATATTTCTCTCCTCTCCATGTAAACTGGGTCCTAATTTTGGGTAACACTTCTGTAATCATTCCCCCAACCAATCACAGAGCAGATATCTCTCTGGCCCCGCCCACTCAAACCAGTTTCAGAGTCAGAGAAACTTACAGACTTAAAACTTCATCCCTTCATTCCTTTATCATCACCAACACAGTTCCTTCATCCCTTCATTCCTTTATCATCATCACCAACACTGTTCCTTCATCCCTTCATTCCTTTATCATCACCAACACTGTTCCTTCATCCCGTTATCACCACCAACACTGTTCCTTCATCCCTTCATTCCTTTATCATCACCAACACTGTTCCTTCATCCCTTCATTCCTTTATCATCATCAACACTGTTCCTTCATTCCTTTATCACCACCAACACTGTTCCTTCATCCCTTCATTCCTTTATCATCACCACTGTTCCTTCATCCCTTCATTCCTTTATCATCACCAACACTGTTCCTTCATCCCTTCATTCCTTTATCATCACCAACACTGTTCCTTCGTCCCTTCATTCATTTATCATCAACACTGTTCCTTCATCTCTTCATTCCTTTATCATCACCAACACTGTTCCTTCATCCCTTCATTCATTTATCATCACCAACACTGTTCCTTCATCCCTTCATTCCTTTATCATCACCAACACTGTTCCTTCATCCCTTCATTCCTTCATCATCACCAACACTGTTCCTTCATCCCTTCATTCCTTTATCATCACCAACACTGTTCCTTCATCCCTTCATTCCTTTATCATCACCAACACTGTTCCTTCATCCCTTCATTCCTTTATCATCACCAACACTGTTCCTTCATCTCTTCATTCCTTTATCACCACCAACACTGTTCCTTCATCCCTTCATTCATTTATCATCACCAACACTGTTCCTTCATCCCTTCATTCCTTTATCATCACCAACACTGTTCCTTCATCCCTTCATTCCTTCATCATCACCAACACTGTTCCTTCATCCCTTCATTCCTTTATCATCACCAACACTGTTCCTTCATCCCTTCATTCCTTTATCACCAACACTGTTCCTTCATCCCTTCATTCCTTTATCATCACCAACACTGTTCCTTCATCTCTTCATCCCTTTATCACCACCAACACTGTTCCTTCATCCCTTCATTCCTTTATCATCACCAACACTGTTCCTTCATCACTTCATTCCTTTATCATCACCAACACTTCCTTCATTCCTTTATCATCACCAACACTGTTCCTTCATCTCTTCATTCCTTTATCATCACCAACACAGTTCCTTCATCCCTTCATTCCTTTATCATCATCACCAACACTGTTCCTTCATCCCTTCATTCCTTTATCATCACCAACACTGTTCCTTCATCCCGTTATCACCACCAACACTGTTCCTTCATCCCTTCATTCCTTTATCATCTCCAACACTGTTCCTTCATCCCTTCATTCCTTATCATCATCAACACTGTTCCTTCATTCCTTTATCACCACCAACACTGTTCCTTCATCCCTTCATTCCTTTATCATCACCACTGTTCCTTCATCCCTTCATTCCTTTATCATCACCAACACTGTTCCTTCATCCCTTCATTCCTTTATCATCACCAACACTGTTCCTTCGTCCCTTCATTCATTTATCATCAACACTGTTCCTTCATCTCTTCATTCCTTTATCATCACCAACACTGTTCCTTCATCCCTTCATTCATTTATCATCACCAACACTGTTCCTTCATCCCTTCATTCCTTTATCATCACCAACACTGTTCCTTCATCCCTTCATTCCTTCATCATCACCAACACTGTTCCTTCATCCCTTCATTCCTTTATCATCACCAACACTGTTCCTTCATCCCTTCATTCCTTTATCATCACCAACACTGTTCCTTCATCCCTTCATTCCTTTATCATCACCAACACTGTTCCTTCATCCCTTCATTCCTTTATCATCACCAACACTGTTCCTTCATCTCTTCATTCCTTTATCACCACCAACACTGTTCCTTCATCCCTTCATTCATTTATCATCACCAACACTGTTCCTTCATCCCTTCATTCCTTTATCATCACCAACACTGTTCCTTCATCCCTTCATTCCTTCATCATCACCAACACTGTTCCTTCATCCCTTCATTCCTTTATCATCAGCAACACTGTTCCTTCATCCCTTCATTACCAACACTGTTCCTTCATCCCTTCATTCCTTTATCATCACCAACACTGTTCCTTCATCTCTTCATCCCTTTATCACCACCAACACTGTTCCTTCATCCCTTCATTCCTTTATCATCACCAACACTGTTCCTTCATCACTTCATTCCTTTATCATCACCAACACTTCCTTCATTCCTTTATCATCACCAACACTGTTCCTTCATCCCTTCATTCCTTTATCATCACCAACACTGTTCCTTCATCCCTTCATTCCTTTATCATCACCAACACTTTTCCTTCATTCCTTTATCATCACCAACACTGTTCCTTCATCCCTTCATTCTATTATCATCACCAACACTGTTCCTTCATCCCTTCATTCCTTTATCATCACCAACACTGTTCCTTCATCTCTTCATCCCTTTATCACCACCAACACTGTTCCTTCATCCCTTCATTCCTTTATCATCACCAACACTGTTCCTTCATCACTTCATTCCTTTATCATCACCAACACTTCCTTCATCCCTTCATTCCTTTATCATCACCAACACTTCCTTCATCCCTTCATTCCTTTATCATCACCAACACTGTTCCTTCATCCCTTCATTCCTTTATCATCACCAACACTTTTCCTTCATTCCTTTATCATCACCAACACTGTTCCTTCATCCCTTCATTCTATTATCATCACCAACACTGTTCCTTCATCCCTTCATTCATTTATCATTACCACTGTTCCTTCATCCCTTCATTCCTTTATCATCACCAACACTGTTCCTTCATCCCTTCATTCCTTTATCATCACCAACACTGTTACTTCATCCCTTCATTCCTTTATCATCACCAACACTGTTCCTTCATCCCTTCATTCCCAGGAGTGATGGACAGACAGCTGTCAGTAAAGCTGCTCATTAGCCACACCAACTCAGTTCTCAGATAGATCTAATCATAGGTTATGAGTTGAGTTTTATTATATCTTATATTTTCAGTTCACGCTCTGCTGGAAGTTTAATATAAAGACTCAAGTTTAGTAGCAAACAAAGAAGCAGCTGATGCTCTCAGAACAGTGGACTGACCACCCCAGAGTCCAGACCTCAACCTTACTCAATGTGTTTGGGGTTATTTGGACCTCTGAGACTGAACTTTGGAGGTGAGTCTCTTTAAGACACTGTGAGCAGAAACACACAGTTCTGAGTTTCTGCTGAGAAATGAGCAAAACGAGCCCCCATTTACACTCAGACCTCACACAGGTGAGAACACAGGTGTGCGTGTGTGTGTGGGTAATGGAATGTGAGGCGTGTACCTGTATAAGATATATAATCCCCCCATCATTACCACTCACAGACCCCCTCAGTTCACTCACTGCTCTACACTTTCACTGTACTGTCTGTAAACAAACAAAAACAAACCTGAACAGATCAAAACTGAGTGGAAGATTATTAACACAATGAAAGACAAATAGGAGTGAGGGTAAAAAAGAGTGTAAGGCAGAAAGAGAGAGAGAGGGGGATAGAGAGACAATGAGCTCAAGAGAGAAAAAAGACAGAAAAAGGGAAAAATGTGCAAGAGAGAAAGAAAGAGTGCTAAAGAGAGAGAGAGTGTAAGACAGAGACAGAAAGAGAAAGTGAGCAAGAAAAAGAGAAGAAAAGAGAAAGTGTGTGAGAAAAAGGAAGAGGGAAAGAGAGAGAGACAGAGCAAGGGATAGACAGCAAGAAAGAAAGAGTGTGTGATAAGAGACAGAGATACAGATACAGAGAGAAAGAGATTTAGATAGATAGAGAGAGATGGATAGATAGAGAGAGATGGATAGAGAGAGATGGATAGAGATAGAGAAAGAGACAGAGAGAAAGAGAGACAGAAAGAGATAGAGAGATAGGGATAGAGAGACAAAGAAAGAGAGAGAGAGATAGAGAGAGAGAGATAGGGATTGAGAGAGAGAGAGACAGAGAGAGAGAGAGAGATAGTGGTTGAGAGGGAGAGAGGTTATGGTTCACACTGTGTGTCTCTACATTCCTGAGTCTCTGGCTCAGAGCCTTTAATACAGTGCCATTGGACGCCTGGTTGCTAAGCGACAACAGTTACCACAGAAACGCGTGAATGGAATTCAGTCAAACTACCGCTGGACACAAACTTCATTGCAGAGTTACACACAGAGAGTGTGTGTACCAGGTTTACATCACAATGTGGGGACCGAAACCAGCTTACACACTGACACTGTGGGGACCGAAACCAGCTTACACACTGACACTGTGGGGACTGAAACCAGTTTACACACTGACACTGTGGGGACTGAAACCAGTTTACACACTGACACTGTGGGTACCGAAACCAGTTTACACACTGACACTGTGGGGACTGAAACCAGCTTACACACTGACACTGTGGGGACTGAAACCAGCTTACACACTGACATGGTGGGGACCGAAACCAGCTTACACACTGACACGGTGGGGACTGAAACCAGCTTACACACTGACACGGTGGGGACTGAAACCAGTTTACACACTGACACTGTGGGGACTGAAACCAGTTTACACACTGACACTGTGGGTACCGAAACCAGTTTACACACTGACACTGTGGGGACTGAAACCAGTTTATACACTGAGGGGACCAAAACCAGTTTATACACTGACATTGTGGGGATCAAACCAGCTTACACACAGACACAGTGGGGACTGAAACCAGTTTAAACACTGACACTGTGGGGACCGAAAACAGTTTACACACTGACACTGTGGGGACTGAAACCAGCTTACACACAGACACTGTGGGGACTAAAACCTGTTTACACACCAACACTATGGGGACTGAAACCAGTTTATACACTGACACTGTGGGGACCAAAACCAGTTAACACACTGACACTGTGAGGACTAAAACCAGTTTACACACCAACACTATGGGGACTGAAACCAGCTTACACACAGACACTGTGGGGACTGAAACCAGCTTACACACAGACACTGTGGGGACTGAAACCAGTTTACACACAGACACTGTGGGGACTAAAACCAGCTTACACACAGACACTGTGGGGACTGAAACCAGTTTACACACAGACACTGTGGGGACCGAGGTCTGGTCTTAAGAGCTGCACAGGGTTAGTTTAGTAGTAGTTACTATGGCTTACACACACACACACACACACACACACACACTCCTGTACTCTCTCTGCCTCTCTCAGTCACACTCTCTCTTTCTGTCTCTCTGTCACTCTCCATCACATACACTCTCTCTCACTCTCTGTCACTCTCCATCACACTCTCGCTTGTGCTCTCTCTCTGCCTGTGTGTGTATAAATATATATATGATGTGTGAAACTGAGTATGTTACATAAATACATAACAAATAAGATATTATGTTACTAATACGATTAATAACAACAATAACACCAACATGACATGAAACATTATTACTTACATAAACACACACACACCTGAACACACACACACACACACACCTGAACACACACACACACACAACCCAGTGGAGAACAAAAACAGAACACTAATAATATTACATGCCTTTTAGCTGATTTCATTACCTGACATCTCCACCATTAGGCCTAACAAGTTATCTATCTCCCCCCAGCCCCCCCATGTTCCTTCTCTCTCTCTCTACCTCTCTCTACCTCTCTCTCTACCTCTCTCTACCTCTCTCTCTCTCTCTCTCTCTCGTCTTTGAACCGTGACAACAGCCTTACGAATGAATAACTTACTGAGAATAATTTACAGTGTTTTCCTGTAAGACGCCGGAGGAACACACCACCTGAGAAGAAGGAGTGGGGGGAGGTGGGGGTCAGGCGGAAGAGGGGCATTACAGGACAATAACAATAAGACCCTGTAGATGATAATCCTGAGTAAAAGCAGACGCCCTAAAATATCACCTGCACGACAGAACAGCAGTGCTGCTGCTGGAGTGTTTAAACACTGTGTCCACTCACTGTCCACTCTATTAGACACTCCTAATACTTGCTGGTCCACCTTGTAGATGTAAAGTCAGAGACAGTAGCTTATCTGCTGCTGCACAGTTTGTGTTCCTCTAGTTCTTCATCAGTGGACACAGACTGTAGATCATCTGATTCTCTGTATACTTTATTATTCTGTTCTTTAATGATCAGGACCCCCACAGGACCACCACAGAGCAGATACTATTAGGGAGGTGGATCATTCTCAGCACTGCAGTGACACTGACGTGGTGGTGGTGTGTTAGTAGTGTGTGCTGTGCTGGTGTGAGTGGATCAGACACAGCAGTGCTGCTGCTGGAGTGCTTAAGCTCCTCAGTGTCACTGCTGGACTGAGAATCGTCCACCAACCAAAACTATCCAGACAGCAGTGTCCTGTGGGCGGCGTCCTGTGTCCACTGATGAAGAACTAGAGGAACACAAACTGTGCAGCAGCAGATGAGCTACTGTCTCTGACTTTACATCTACAAGGTGGACCAGCAAGTAGTAGGAGTGTCTAATAGAGTGGACAGTGAGTCTGATATACATATACACACACACAATGATGGAGAAAGAGGATGAGAGAGAGAGAGAGATCAGAGAAGAAGAAAACAAGGGCTTAGTAGAAGAATGTTTGTTGGAAGGAAGTTTGAAAGTAGCTGCTGCACCTGGGAGGGAAAAGGCAAACAAACAGATCCCCAAAACCACAATATCCTCCACAGCGTCCAGAGAAAACTGACCACAGGTTCAAAACCAGAGGCGGCGGGTCACATGCTCTCCAACAGAAGTGTAGTAAGGCTCCATCTCTGGTGTTTACACACACACACGTTTCATGCCAGGACCCCACGTGGAAAGGCTGTTCTCTCAACACTGATTCATTCTACTGTAGGAAACACACACAGACTCCTCACAACAGACCTGCTAGTGCATCCTCCTGAGACTCGGGTACTACCTCACCAGCTCACAGCTCTGAACAAGTCAAACCTCACACCCTCAGCACGTTTTGGCTGATTGACCACGTTTGGTTAGGTTTTTTGCCAAGACATCACTCTGTACTGTGATTGTGATCTTGAGAGTGAGCGAGAGGCTCCTGACATCATATATTACAGAAAATTCCCTTCATCAGAAACCCATCCCCACCAGATCAGCAAATATACCTTAGTGACTCAGTAACCTGCGAGGAGTTATTGCGGGAAAGTCCTCACTGTGTGCTGGAATTATAGCTGTACTGAAACAGAAGTTCTAACCTGTACAAGTCCAGCCTTAACATTATTCTCAATTCAGATAGATAACCACATAAAGAGTTTTCACAAACAATATTGTTCATTTCACAATGAATGTAAGTGTATCAGATAATTTTTAAAGAATAAAAATGTTTGTATTAAAGTCTATTTTTGTATAGAGGCTTATTTTACATATAGTTCTATTATCAGTAATTCTCAGTCCTCCTGGTACGACCACCAATCCAAGTTAAGGATGTTATTGGACTAATTGGTTGTTAGGACACTCTTGATCAATTGTGATCACAGCTGAAAAACATTCTACTAATAAGTGAGTATAAAAGAGAACAACATTCTAGGTTAGTTTAGTATCTGAAGATCAGCAGTTGATGGCTTGCTGACCGACTCACAATGACCAGAAAGAAACAACTTTCTTTAGAGACCCGTCACTCCATTGTTGTGTTAAGGAAGAAGATACTCCATTAAAACAAGAACATTTCACTGTGATCCCAAACTTTTGTACATATGAAATATATATATCATATGTACAGCTAAATGACGTAGGTCCTACATATCAAATATGCTGTCAGTGGTGTGTATATGTCATATACAGTTAATGAGTATATATATATATATATATATATATATATATATATATATATATATATATACTCATTAACTGTATATGACATATACTCTTTAGGGTATATATACTATATATACCCTAAAGGCATATATGATAAAAATATGATGCATACATGTATAGACTGAATATTTAAAATATATGCCCTTTAAATGTATTTAAGATAAATATGATGTATAAATTCATTGACTGTATATATGACATAAGTTAATTAAACGCAAATCTATCTCTATCTATATAGCATGCACTTGACTGTATATGACATAAGAGTTGTATATGTTTATCAGATCTATAAATGATTCATGTATATATTATGTATACACTCACTGTGTGTGTATATATATATATATATATATATATATATATATATATATATATATATATAAAATGCACAGCTGTAATAAACATGTTTTAAATAGAAATAAAAATCTTTGTGTACACACATTGACAGAATGCTTAAAATATATGTCCATTAAATGTATATAAGATAAATATTATGTATAAATTCATTAACTGTATATATATAGTTTATTAAATGCAAATATATATATATATATATATATATATATATATATATATATATATATATATATATATATATATATATAGTATGCACTTGACTGTATATGACATAAGAGTTGTATATGTTTATCAGATCTATAAATGATTTATGTATATAATTTATGTATACACTCACTGACTGTATATATAATGCACAGCTGTAATAAACACACTGTTTTAAACAGAAATAAAAATCTTTTTGTGTACACATTGACTGAATGTTCAAAATATATGTCCATTAAATGTATATATGACATGATGTATACATTCATTCACTGTATATATATTAAATAAAGAGTGTATAAGTTTATTAAATGTGAATATATATCTACCTATGTATCTATCCATCTATCTATCTATCTATATATATATATATATATACACACACACAGTACACACTTATATTACATAAGGGATGTATATGTTTAGTAGATCTATATATGATTTATGTATACATGATGTATACACTCATTGACTGTATATATAATGCACAGCTGTAACAAACACATTGTTTTAAATAGAAACAAAAATCTTTTTCGGTTTAAATGTAAGACAGTAAGAAGCTTTTCTCTGCTACGTCCTGTGAACATAGGAAACACACAGAGCTCCACCGCTCCCTCCGGGACTCTGCTCAACAGATATACGAGCTCCCTCCAGAGCGGGCGGCTGTATTCTCCTCCAGCAGTGTGATTCACTCCTCCATTCACACTCTTCCTCTCCTGGCGTCACGAGAACCAGTTCAGTGTGTTTCTTTAACACTGTTCAACACCGATCCCATGTGTTCCAGCCCCGGATCAAGTTTTCCTGTTCTTTCCCTGAATAAAGAGGCTACAGAGGCGGGGAAGGCCACACATGAGGCAATGAGAGAGAGAGAGAGAGAGAGAGAGAGAGAGAGAGAGAGAGAGAGAGAGAAAGAGAGAGAGAGAGAGAGAGAGAGAGAGAGAGAGAGAGAGAGAAAGAGAGAGAGAGAGAGAGAGAGAGAGAGAGAGAGAGAGAGAGAGAGAGAGAACTGAAGTACTGAAGAGTAGGTACTGAAGCAGGTGCTGGAGTTACTGTAAATATAACACTGACTGAGAAGAGCATTTGGAAACCCCCCCTAGAACATGGGTGTGCTATCCTGAGCCTGGAGACCTGCCACTCTGGGAGGTTCAGGTGCCTGGAAGGCCTTCCCCACCTGGACCAGGTGTGTGTGTTAGGGTGGACTCAGGCCCAGTGGGCATCTAGAGTAATCACTAACCAGCCTGAGCAGGGAGCAAGAACAGGCAACTGCAGCATCTGTCCCATTAAACACACCCGGCAGCGGCTCTGCTCTACGGTCTGAGAGAGTCCAGCTGCACCAGTTAAGGAGGAACGAGAGAATTCCAACAAGAAGCTGGAGAACAGGAAGCACAGCTTCAGCCTCGTGTGAGATCAGAGCAGCAGAGCTTTCTTCTGATCAGACACTAGAAGACTTTTAAATAGACTAAAGTCTGACTCCCTCTCACATCCAAAGACTAGTCACAGACTTTCAGTCTCAGACTAGTCACAGACCTTTAGTCACAGACTTTTAGTCACAGACTAGTCACAGACCTTTAGTCACAGACTAGTCACAGACTTTTAGTCACAGACTAGTCACAGACCTTTAGTCACAGACTAGTCACAGACTTTTAGTCACAGACTAGTCACAGACTAGTCACAGACTTTTAGTCTCAGACTAGTCACAGATTTTCAGTCTCAGACTAGTTACAGACCTTTAGTCACAGACTTTTAGTCACAGACTAGTTACAGACTTTTAGTCACAGACTAGTCACAGACATTGTCACAGACTAGTCACAGACTTTTAGTCACAGACTAGTCACAGACATTGTCACAGACTAGTCACAGACTTTTAGTCACAGACTATAATTTTGCAAAGACTTGGGGTCTTTCAGAGTCACTACTTACAACAAGACTGCTACTAGATTATCTCCCATTGATATGAATGAAGTATCGAACTCTTCCTCAGCCGCTAAGACAATCCCATGATGCATTGCAGGCTAATCTAGGAGCAGTGAAGTGGTTTTAAAATGTGAGTTATTTTGATTCTCTGGAGTTTTAATGTGTTTCTGGTCATATAATCACACAAAACAGTATTTTATTATCAACTCTGTAACGAGTCCTTCACCATTTACACTTTTATACTCCAGACATTAGCATTTATGCTAGCAGATTTTAAGCCTTGAGCTATTGTTTTGGATGCTGGTAACTTAGCAACCAGCTACAGTGGGCGGGAACAAGCCGTGACGCAGTCTCTCTCTAACTAGAGCGTCTCAGTAATCTGTTTTATGAGGAGAGATGAGGAAAGAACACTGATACTTACACAGCTGCTACCTAGACAGCCTACTTAGACACTCACTACCTAGACAGCCTACTTACACACACTAGGGATTGAGACAGGCCCTTTGATTCTTATGAAACTCATATTGTGATCTTTTTCATAAATTGATCACTTTTTAGCATTTTATTGGGGCCCAGAAGTTTTAAAATCAAGGCCAAAGTAGCAAAATATTGATGTTTATTATTTAAAAAAATAGAAATCATAATTATTTTGGTGTGTATTTTTTTTGGTGATGAAAGGAATGATCTTATTAATATCTAAAATATTGGTTTTGTATTAAAGTCTTTTTAAGACAAATTTATAAAATAGGGATGTAAAAGTTGAACACACCTGAATAAAGCTCCGCCCACACCATGGACACCAAGTGTAGGTACATGTCCACTCGCCGTGACTGTATATCACATGAGGTTTAGGATGTTTGGAGTGTGGACCCTCAACCACTTACTATTACTCAAGTACACAAACCTAGAGTACGCCTATCACAACCCCTTAGAGTGATGATGTAACAGTGATGACGTAAGGGGGGGGTAGAGTAGAGCCTCCAACAATACGGGCTCATCTGAATATTGTTTTGATATAAAGATTTTGCACAATGAACAATATTTCAGATTTACTGTAAACAAAGCCGAGCCACATCTGCTCAGCACCAGCAACAAATATCTGCCCTGAATTCCCACTGACCGCCAACACAATGCCCCAGACTGCAGGCCAGAAACTAGGCCACCAGTCTGAACTTGCACTGCGTTCCCACTTACCGCAGCTGGCACGGAGCTGAAATGGCATTCGGAGGTGTTTTACTACAGAACCTGTCACTGTTTCTTCAGAACCTTATCACAGAACCTTATCAATCAGTAATACGATTCCAAAGAAGCTTCCTCAAGCACACTTCATCCCTCGTTCCTGAGACAAATAGAGTGAGTAAGGGGGGACTGTGCAGTCTGTTTCCTGTGTAACAGTGCAGATCTACTCTCAACTGTCCAGCTGTCAACATCTGGTGGACACAATCAGAATTATTACACTGGCTGATCAATAGAAGTCCATCTGAAGAACAATCAACCCAATGATACATGGTTTCCAAGTTATGCAGCATCCATTTCCATGGTTACAAAGCATGCATTTATGTGAATACGCTACACCCATTCCCATGGTTACGATACACCTATATGGTTACTCTACACCTATTCCTATGGTTACTGTACCCCATTCCATAGTAACATTACAACCATTCCCATGGTTACATTACACCTATTCCCATGGTTATGCTACAAACATTGCAGTGGTCAAGCTACACCCATTCCCATGGCTATGCTACATCCATTCCCATGGCTATGCTACATCCATTCCCATGGTTGCTCTACCGCTATCCCATGGTAACATTACAACCATTTCCATGGTTATGTTACACCAATTCCAAAGGTTACGCCTATATGCGTACTCTATACATATTCCCATGGTTGCTCTACCTTATCCCATGGTTACAATACAATCATTCCCATGATTACACTACACATATTGCAGTGGTCAAGCTACACCCATTCCCATGGTTGCTCTACCCCTATCCCATGGTAACATTACAACCATTACAAAGGTTAAGCTACACCCATTACCATGGTTACGCTACACCTATTGAAGTGGTCACGCTACACCTATTCCCATGGTTACGCTATAACTTCATCCATGGTTACACTATACCTTCATCCATGGTTACACTATACCTTCATCCATGGTTACGCTACCCCTAATCCCCTGGTTACACTACACCTATTCCCATGGTTACGCTATACCTTTATCCATGGTTACACTATACCTTCATTCATGGTTACGCTACCCCATCCCCTGGTTACACTACACCTATTCCATACAACATAAAGATACACACCTGCATGACAGACACCACCATACTTCTACGTGCAGGGTGAATGTAGATTTAGGTGCTTTGGTTACAGAGTATATGGGGAAATGTGTTCACAGTGTGTGGAAGGTTGCGTGGTGGGGGTCCCTGAGGGGGTCCATTAAGACCATCTATAGAGACCACTGCACTAATATGTGTTCCTTATATCATACAACGTTCACACAATGTAAAGAACGACAAGCGTTGAAAAAAAAAAAGTTTTCTAATGACATCAGAGATTTACACACATTGCTGAGTTGTGCACACACACACACACACACACACACACACACACACACACAATCTGTTTTGCACAGTCCTTGTTGAAGGTCATTACTTCCCACGTTTGAATATGTTACAGTAACTGTTAGTGCACTTCCCTGGAATCTACGAGTGCAGTAACGTCCAGCAGACTGAGTCAGAGCAGAAGCCCGTTTGGCTCAGTGGACGAGCTGCAGACGGTTAAGGAGCTGGACTGAATTTAACCTGGCTAGAAAACTGGCCCAGTTACAGCTACAGAACCAACAGAGGACTCTGGTTTTATTGTGAACCAGCATTTATCCGAATATCTCTCCTCCAGCAGCTTTTGAGATACCAACACTACAGCAACCACCTGGGGCATCACAGACACAATCACCTGGAATACCAAAAAATGCTTAGCAACAACATAGCAACCCTAGAGACACCATAGAACCATCTAACAACACCCAGGCAATCATCTGGGACACCACAGCAATGCCCTAGCAACCATCTGGAATACAATGACAACTGCACAACACCACCTTAGCAACCACATAGGACACCACATCAAGCACCCAACAACACCCTAACAACCACCTAAAATACCCTAGCAACGCCCTAGCACCTATTTGATACACCATAGCAACCGCACCGCAACACTATGGCAACCACAGGCTATACCACACAGCAACTCCCAAGCAACCATCTGGGACACCATAGCAACAACTTAGTAACACCACACCAAACAACCTGGTGACCACACAGTAACACTTTAGCAACCACCTGGTATACCATAGCAACAACCTAGCGACACCATAACAAACAACATGGCCACCACACAGTAACACTCTAGCATCCACCTGGTATACCATAGCAACAACCTAGCAACAGCATAGCAACTCCCAAGCGACCACCTGGGACACCACAGCAACACCACAGTAAACAACCTGGCAACCACATGGTAACACTCCAGCAACCACCTGGTATACCACAGCAACAACCTAGCAACACCATAGCAACCACCTAATACAGCTGTGTACAAACCTGTTCAATTTATATCTTTTATAAAGTGAACAGAAGTTCATTCACTGTGTAACGTTAGTGAACGATCTAGAGTTTGTGTTCACTGATCCATACATAAACACTGACCTGTCACTTCTAAACATCTCCATACGACTGTCTATCACATGGTTTATAAGGACGGGTGGTAATTCACATCTTGGGGCATCACTCGGGCAGAACCTTAAACATCTGTATATGACTTGGGAGACAAACATATAGCCCCCCGTCAAAACTACAGCACTACAGACTGGACTGACTCACGTAAACATAAAACACCATCAAGCTACTACTAAACCTTCATCATCACAAACCATCTACTATCACTATTACTTTTAGGCCCTTCAGCCTCTGAGCAGAGTCGGTGGTCTCGCGGAGTGTGTTAAACACAAACATTTACTTCTCAACCCCACCTGAGAGCAAGACGCTGGTCAGCTCACGGATCCCCGCGCAAGCTTCAGGGTAACTGAACGGCTCTCGTTGAGAAACATAAATACTATTCATTTAAAAACAGATATCTGTGTGTGTGTGTGTGTGTGTGTGTGTGTGTGTGTGTGTGTGTGTGTGTGTGTATACATAAATAAAAGTTCTGCTCTCTGTGGCATCAGCAGATTTACACAAACACACACACACACACAAGAAGAATGCGAGACCCAAACATCACACTGCGCCTCTATATTTGGTTTGAATTTTCTTCTCTAAATAGTGGCGTCTTTGGCAATAGAGAGAGAGAGAGAGAGAGAGAGATAGAGGTAGAGAGAGAGAAGGATAGAGAGAGAGAGCGAGAGAGAGAGAGAGAGAGATAGAGGTAGAGAGAGAAGGATAGAAAGAGAGAGAGAGAGAGAAAGATAGAAAGAGAGAGAGAGAGAGAGATAGGAAGAGAGAGGGAAGGAGAAAGAGGGAGAGAGAGAAAGATAGAAAGAGAGAGAGAGATAGGAAGAGAGAGAGAGAGAGAGGGAGAGAGAGAGAGAGAGAGAGATAGGAAGAGAGAGAGAGATAGGTAGGAAGAGAGAGGGAGGGAGAAAGAGGGAGAGAGAGAGAAAGATAGAAAGAGAGAGAGAGAGAGAGATAGGTAGGAAGAGAGAGGGAGGGAGAAAGAGGGAGAGAGAGAGAAAGATAGAAAGAGAGAGAGAGATAGGAAGAGAGAGAGAGAGATAGGAAGAGAGAGATAGGAAGAGAGAGGGAGGGAGAAAAAAGGATGGTGGTGGGAAGGAGGGAGAAGGCTGCATGTTAAAATGCCAGTTTCAATACACTGTTATTATACAACACATTACCCTGAAATACGCTGCCATAACAAAACAATCTGGTTATAATAATAATGAGAGTTATTATATAACAACACGATATGATACTGTATTAGACGCCACAACATAACATGCCCGGTACGTTGCTTTATTAGCTTTAACAACACATCAGAGTGTATTGTATTGTAATTGGCATGGCAACACAATGAGATGTATAGTGTTGTAGCGCTGTATCATAACTGGTAGAGGTGTAAGAATATATTGGAATATCGAATATTGTGATATTATGTTCAATGACACCGTATCGATTCTCAAAACACAGTATCGATTATTAATTAACAGTTTACATGCAAAGACTCCTGGCAGACAGTGCATCACTGTGTGTTGTGTTTAAACCACTGACCACTAGATGGCAGTGATGGAGCTCCACTACAACATAAACAAGCAGCACAAGGATGCAAAGGCATTGGTAAGCATTGGTAAACCTGTTCATACAGTGGTGTAAGTTTATAGTAGGATTTAGAAAATTTCGTAATACATCACCATGGTTTCAGTGTTGCAGTATATCGTGATATATTGAATCGTGACTGCTGTATCACGATACGCATTGTATCGCCAGGTTCTCACCAATACACTGTCGTAGTAACTAGCATGTTGTCTTGTGGTAGCAACACAATGTGCTGCCACAAGACAACAGGTACAATACAATACACTGCAATACGATACCCTGTCAAAAGCTAACACACCAGTTACGTGTTATAATACTGCATAACACTTTGCTGCAATACGTTACCACAAGATAACAGGCTGATTATGATGCAATATGCTGTGATTTGTTGATATAAAATAACAGGGTAGTTATTATACAACACGATATGATACTGTATTACATGCCCGGTACGTTGCATTACACTACGACTAAGTAGTCCTAAACTATTATGATGCTATATGTTGTGATATGTTGCCACAAGGCTCTTAATGATACAACAGGATGTGCTGCATCACGTCAAGAAGATAACATGGCAGCTTCTTGCAGTGCATCATATTGTATTAGCTTTTAACAACGTACAGCACTGCACACAACTGAATACAGAGAGTATCAGTAAACAGCAGAGCTAGAACACACAGCTAGCACAAAACTAATAACCCAGAACACCTACAGACCAGATCTGACCGGTACCAACAGAACAGCAGCTACAATTCAATATTCTACATTTAATGATTACAGATTTAGTTTAAAATAACAGAGTCTGAGTTTAATGACTGCAGTTTTTACTGTATTTATTTAATTAACTTTTTTAGTTTTAAATTAAGGGTCTAAATGTAATGATTACATTA
>CM038711.1:44265469-44421910 GCA_021613375.1 Megaleporinus macrocephalus
GCCCGCTGCTCTACCAAACACTTTAATCATTAAACTCTGGATTTACAGCCGCAGGAGGCCGTCCAGCGTCAAAAGTCTGGGGACACCCGTCCTCCTTTTTCTGCTGTCCCTGCGAAAAGCAGCAACATGCTAACCGTTTTGGTTTATTTAGCTTGAAAACCCAAACTCCCAGTTTCTCACAGTATCTGGAGCAGCAGGAAGAGCACGCCATGCCTACAGAATGATTACACACTTGTACTGAGTATTGTTAAAAAAGAAAGTAAATATTGAAAGTCTTCATGCTCAAAAGGCTGGAGGAGATAACGTGTGTGGGACAAGCCCGAGCAAGCACAGCTCCGGCTCTAATATTGATGTTGCTTTACTTAAAATAAACCTGATTAGGCTTTTATCTGATAAGTTACTACAAACCAAGATTACAAAACAAACACACACACACACACACACACACACACACAATAACCTGAAGTAAGAACATTGAGAAGGTTGTGTCCACTAAATTTTGATGGAACACTTCAGCCATGCATGACTGTTTTGTAGCAGCTGCTAACTCAGAACAACTGACATGATGGGCGTACTCCACAGAGGGGTCACGGGGTCGTTAGCCCCAGTCAGCCTCTTCTGGACATTTTTCAGTGTGTTTGGTGGGTGTTCGTGGTGTGGGTGTGGTTATTGGTGTGGGTATGGATGTGGGGGTGTGGGTGTGTTGGGAGTGGGATTAGGGGTCAGGGCTGTGAGTATGGGAGGGTGGTGTGGGGATGGTGGGTGTGGGGTAGGGTGTTATGGGTTGGGTATGGGTGGGGTAGAGTGTTATGGGTTGGGTATGGGTGGGGGTGGGGTGGGGTGTTATGGGTTGGGTATGAGTGGGTTGGGTATGAGTGGGTTGGGTATGGGTGGTCATAGGGTGGAGTGGGGTGGTGTGTTATGGGTTGGATATTGGTGGGGTGGGGTGCTATGGGTTGGTATGGGTTGGGTGTTATGGGATGGGTATGGGTGGGCTGGGCTGGGTGTTATGGGATGGGTATGGGTGATCTGGGCTGGGTGTTATGGGTATCGGCTGGGTGTTATGGGTATGGGTGGGTTGGGGCTGGGTGTTATGGGTATGGGTGGGTTGGGGCTGGGTGTTATGGGTATGGGCTGGGTGTTATGGGTATGGGTGGGTTGGGGCTGGGTATTATGGATTGGGTATGGGGTTATGGGAGAGGGTGCTAGGCGGGGCAGTGTGAGTATGTATTGGTTATGGGTGGGGTAGGGTGTTATGGGAGGGGGTTCTGGGCGGGGCAGTGTGGGTAGCGGTGGGGCAGTGTGGGTATGGGCGGGGCAGTGTGGGTATGGGTGGGTTGGGTGTGGGTGGGGTGTTAAGGGTGTGGGTATGGGCGGGGCAGTGTGGGTATGGGTGTGTGTGGGGTGGGGTGTTAAGGGTGTGGGTATGGGCGGGGCAGTGTGGGTAGGGGCGGGGCAGTGTGGGTATGGGCGGGGCAGTGTGGGTATGGGCGGGGCAGTGTGGGTATGGGTGGGTTGGGTGTGGGTGGGGTGTTAAGGGTGTGGGTATGGGCAGGGCAGTGTGGGTATGGGCGGGGAGTGCATGAGAGTAGGCGGGGTGGGGGATCTGGGTATGGGTCCTGAGTGTGAGTATGGGGGTCAGTGTGAGTGTGAGTCAGTTCTAATCACAAGCATCAATTGCATCTGCAGGCCTGACGCAGATCCACAAACGGTTTCCTTAGTTATGATAAATAAACACAACATACTTTCGGTTCTGGCCGTTTCTGGAACATAACCACACCCGCATCCCGAAACACACCAAGACTTAAAAACACACGGTTCCACAGCATTTCACACACCAGAGCAGTGACGTGCAGCAATTACACGATGGTTTGCTATCGATCCACCAGTTCAGTTCAGAGAAAGTGGACCGAGTGACCCCTTCAAAAAAGAAAAACCAGCGCTTACACTGAACTGCCAACAATGAATCATATCTGGATCCCTGTTAAAGCCAGCTATTCACATGCCCAGTACGAGGCAGGACGGACAGAAGTAGGGAGAGATAAAGAGAGAGAGAGAGAGAGAGAGAGATCCAGAGAGATACAGTAGGTTATATTTTCATATGCAGCGTTGTTCTTTCCTCCTCCTAAGTGCAACTTTGTCTTTTATGGAATGGCTGCTGTTGCAGTGAATGAGAACCAGATGTGAGCTGGAGGACAAAGTTGGATTGAGGGATAAAAATAGGCCCAGAAAGAGGAATAGCACACTTTCACTGAGGAGCTGGAGATCCGGCTATGTTCCACTGGAGCTGTAGTGGGTATACCAACCAGGGCACATCAGCAAAACATCTTTATAATACAATAACATATAAACCTGTATGTTATTTATATATATATATATATATATATATATATATATATATATATATATATATATATATATAAAGACCATAGCAGGTATTATTTAGATGGTAGGTCATTCTCAGCACTGGAGTGACACTGACCTGGTGGTGGTGGTGGTGTGTTAGAGTGTGTTGTGCTGGTGTGGGTGGATCAGACCAAGCAGTGCTGCTGCTGAAGTGTTTAAACACTGTGTCCACTCACTGTCCACTCTATTAGACACTCCTACTACTTGCTGGACCACCTTGTAGATGTAAAGTCTGCTGCAGCATAGTTTATTTGGGTGGGGTGGGGTACCGGTGGGGCACGGGTTGTCGAGGGTTGGGGTGGTGTGTTATGGGTTAGGTGGGGTGATATGGGTTGGTTATTCTCAATAGTTCATCGGTTTGGGCCCACATTGGACAACGTTTGGGTCCAGACCCGGACCACTGTCCACCTACTAGTGACCATTGCTCTAATCCTTCATCAGTGGACACAGGACGCTGCCCACAGGACACTGCTGTCTGGATAGGTTTGGTTGGTGGACGATTCTCAGTCCAGCAGTGACACTGAGCAACTTCAGCAACAGTGCTGTGTCTGATCCATTCACACCAGCACAACACACACTAACACACCACCACCACGTCAGTGTCACTGCAGTGCTGAGAATAGTACCTGCTCTGTGGTGGTCCTGTGGGGGTCCTGATCATTAAAGAACAGAGTAATAAAGTATACAGAGAATCAGATGAACTACAGTCTGTAGGTGGAGCTCCTGTATGGTCAGTGGAGCTGCTAGATGGAGGTGTTTCTGATAAAGTGTTCAGTGAGTGCAGTATGATCCATCCTCTCACAGCTGAAGGACTAGGTGGTGCTTTGAGTGTAGGTAACACAACAGACGCACAATGTCACCAGGAAATGCGACACTGGCCTATGACAGACCACCCTGTAAACAACAACAACAACAACCAACCACAAACAAACAACCAGGAAGATAACAAAGAAACAGTGTGCAGCCTTAAGTATATACACCCAGCATGCATCACTCGTGAGCTCACTGCAACAAAACAAACCAAGCTACTGTAACAGCTGAAGCCCCACATGCTGAAAGCCTTTGTTCTCCATCATCAGGATCAAAGACTGGCGAAGGCCGGACCATCCTGAACCTTGCAATAAACTTTAAAATGAAGAGTCTTAGCTAGAGGCCAAAATGGGGCCCCTTTAGAGAGAACAGCCGAGGCCTCAGTGCTCAGCGTACAGTCATACAGTGTCAGAATCAAGTCTGTTATCAAGCTTCTACTTAGCACCATGTGCACTTGCTAAAGCCATTAGCCTCATTCACAGCGGAGTCACATTATTATGACCACCCAGCTAATGTCCAGAGTGACCACTGTGTGCAGCACAGAGCAGCTAGTTGGACTGGGAGACTCAGTAAGGTCCTGGTAGGTGGTCACAGGTATTTGGAGGTATCATGCTGACTGCAGTGCATCCCACAGCTGCTGGAGGGAGCGTGGAGGAGAATCCATAGAGCCAACACCACCATCCAGGTGGTCCCACAGATCCTCACTTGGGTTCACGTCTGGGGGAATTAGGGATCCGGGGTAGGACTTGGAAGTTTTGGTCAGCCCCTTTAACCAATGTAGGTCATTTCTCGCCAGGTGACTAGGGCTGCACCTAACGATTAATTTTAGAATCTATTAATCTAATGATATTTTTCCGATTAGTCGATTAATCTAATGACTCATTTTTAGATTACTCTGAATGTGTTAAGATTTTCTTTACCTTGTTATGGATTTGTAACTCACGGATAATTTTGTGTGTGTGTGTTTGTGTACGGATATAGATGGGATAGAGTACTGATGCAATACCGCTGGAGACCTCGTCCATACAAGCGCGATGAAGAAGAAACAGAGGGACTTTCTGAAGAGAGGACGTGTGAGTTGATTGAAAATTCCCAGAGTTACCTTCTTGCGCGGAGACAAACAGTTGTTTTTTTCGTTTTTGAACTAAATCAAGAACTACGAGCTCATCCACCGCTGTAATGTTTGATTTACTCCAAACTGCCCTCTACTGGAGGTGTTGCTCAACGGAGGTGAGAGACGGCTACATCGCTTCAAACACACTCAGATGGAGAATAAATCAGCCTTTATTGGTTAATAATTTTAAAATCTCTGAATTATTTGCCACACAGTGTAACTTTAAGAGTGGAAATGTCTTGGAGTGGCGTCATCCTTTGCAGGCCTAGAATAATGAAGGACTATATCAGTCTTCTATTTGTCGGACATTGGGTCATGTAATGTAACGTGATGTATATGTCCATGAATGGGGAGCATATAGGTCTAACTGATTGATTTAGTTTTTTTTTTCTTTTTAAAATTTAGTTGCTGTGTCTCAGGGTTATTAATAGCCTAGTGTTTTAGGGTAAGCTGTCAACATAATTGATTGAATGTAATTGATGCCATGAATATGTAAGCTAGAAGCGCTGTAATATTCTATTTATATCAAACTTGTTTTGTTTTTTTTTTGTTTGTTTTTTCTTTAAATATATATTATTTGTACTCTCTGTTTAACATCTTACAGTTGTTACGGTCTGGTCATTGTGTGTATTGTTTAATCTTTGTGATGGGACGATCCAGTGTTTTTCAGTTCCGATCCGATACCGATATATAACTGCCGATACCGATACCGATACAAATACTGATATATAGGCTCTTTTGTTTATTATTATTATTATACCACCCCTTGGGACATCCACCTTACAAACGGATCGGCCGCATTTGCCCGATATCCGATACGTTAAATTAGGTCAATATCGTCCCCGATATCGTATCGGACCCATCTCTATTTAATCTTGTTTGAAAATTAATAAAATGTATTAAAAAAATAATAATAATAATTTTAAAATCTATGTTTCTGTATGAAATACTTCCACAACTTTACATGCACACAGATGAAAACAATGCTTTCAGTAGGTGCAGTGTGACGTGTCGCATCACCTTGCTGGAAGATCCCATCCACCCCAGAGAAGACCATCAGCATGTATGGTGTATGTGATCTGCAAGGATGGATTCAGACCCAAATCAGTTGAGAGTGTCTTTTACATGGTGGGTCCAGAGAACGTCAGGAAAACATTCCCCAGACCAGAACGTTGGTATCTACATGCTGCTGCCGTCCAACGTAGGAAGTGGTCATAATAATGTGACTCGACTGAGTGTCTCCAGAGTAAAACTAAAGAAAGCTCACATGTACACTGGCTGGACTGGCTACTGTTTGGAGATGAAGGCTGTGTACTGTGTATTTCTACTGAACCGTTGCTTAACCATCAGTTAAACGCTTCTCCTGCCACAATAACACAGAGCTGCCAAGTTTGAAGAATTTGCTGGACGGAGATTTGGAGTTTCTACCTATTCAGCATAAATCACTCCAGTTACACTGCAGATTACAATCAGACACACAATTACAAACATCTTTCCACAGAGAAACAACAAACCATGTTTCAGAAGAAAAGCCAGCCGTTAGCCGAGCTTCATGGGAGCAGCGCGGCGCTTCCAACTTCGGGGAGCGTTCCATCATAAACATCCTGGTCGGAGATCAGAAATGTCTGAATTCCAAGTATGGTTAACTAGGTGATCTGTCACATAGCGTTTCCTCTTCAATGCCTCATCTCATCTGGGTTCCAATCAATCGTAAAAAAAAAAAAAAAAAAAAAAGTCCAACCACAAAAATGAGGCTGGTCACTCACACATGCAGTGTGCAGCATCATCTCAGTGACATACAGTGGGCGGAGCCTCTCCGTTCACAAACAATCAGCAATACAAACTATACAACAAAGTACAAGTTTCGTGGGAAATCAGACTGAATGTGTGGAAGAAAATATATAAGTTTGGTGGGAGATTGGACTGAATGTGTGAAAGAAAATATATAAGTTTGGTGGGAGATTGGACTGAATGTGTGGAAGAAAATATATAAGTTTGGTGGGAGATTGGACTGAATGTGTGGAAGAAAATATATAAGTTTGGCGGGAGATTGGACTGAATGTGTGGAAGAAAATATATAAGTTTGGCGGGAGATTGGACTGAATGTGTGGAAGAAAATACAAGTTAAGCAAGAGGTTGGACTGAATTGCAGGAGAAAAATACATGTTTGCTATCAGGCGATCAGACTGAACTGCGAGATAAAATATAAGTTTGGCGGGAGATCAGATTGAATTGAAAGAGAATATACACGTTTTTGGCGGGTGATCGGACTGAATTACAGGAGAAAATACAAATTAAAGAGAGCTCAGACTGAACTGTGGGAGAAAATACTCTGTTCACAACCAACCAGCCATAGAAACCTTTCAACAAAGTACAAGTTTGGCGGGAGATCGGACTGAAAGTGTGGAAGAAAATATACAAGTTTGTCAGGAGACTGGACTGAATCGCTGTTTTGGCGGGTAACCAGCTTAAATTACAGGAGAAAATGCACATTTTTGGCGGGAGATCAGACTGAACTGTGGGGAAAAAAAATACAAGATTGGTGGGAGATCAGACTGAATTGCTGGAAAAAATATAAGTTTAGAAGGAGATCAGACTGAATTGCAGGAGAAAGTGCAAATTTGGCGGGAGACCGGACTGAACTGTGGGAGAAAAAAACAGTTTGGTGTGAGATTAGACTAAATTGCTGGAAAAAATACAAGTTTGGCTGGAGATCGGACTGAACTGTGGGAGAAAACACCAGTTTGGCGGGAGATCGGACTGAATTGCGGGAGTTTCCCAGCCAATGCGGGAGAGCTGGCAGCCCTGATGACTCAAGTTCTGATGCTAGTATTTGACTCTGCAGGAGAATAGTGAACAGCTCTGAGCAGGAGTGTTCCAGAAGGTCTGGGAGAATAGTGAACAGCTCTGAGCAGGAGTGTTCCAGAGGGTCTGAAAGAATAGTGAACAGCTCTCAGCAGGAGTGTTCCAGAGGGTCTGGGAGAATAGTGAACAGCTCTGAGCAGGAGTGTTCCAGAAGGTCTGGGAGAATAGTGAACAGCTCTGAGCAGGAGTGTTCCAGAGGGTCTGGAGGAATAGTGAACAGCTCTGAGCAGGAGTTTTACGGAGGGTCTGAAGGAATAGTGAACAGCTCTAAGCAGGAGTGTTACGGAGGGTCTGAAGGAATAGTGAACAGCTCTGAGCAGGAGTGTTACGGAGGGTCTGGAGGAATAGTGAACAGCTCTGAGCAGGAGTGTTCCAGAGGGTCTGAAAGAATAGTGAACAGCTCTGAGCAGGAGTGTTCCAGAAGGTCTGGGAGAACAGTGAACAGCTCTGAGCAGGAGTGTTACGAAGGGTCTGAAGGAATAGTGAACAGCTCTGAGCAGGAGTGTTCCAGAGGGTCTGAAAGAATAGTGAACAGCTCTGAGCAGGAGTGTTCCAGAAGGTCTGGGAGAATAGTGAACAGCTCTCAGCAGGAGTGTTCCAGAAGGTCTGGGAGAATAGTGAACAGCTCTGAGCAGGAGTGTTCCAGAGGGTCTGGAGGAATAGTGAACAGCTCTGAGCAGGAGTGTTACGGAGGGTCTGAAGGAATAGTGAACAGCTCTGAGCAGGAGTGTTCCAGAGGGTCTGGAGGAATAGTGAACAGCTCTGAGCAGGAGTGTTACGGAGGGTCTGAAGGAATAGTGAACAGCTCTGAGCAGGAGTGTTCCAGAGGGTCTGGAGGAATAGTGAACAGCTCTGAGCAGGAGTGTTACGGAGGGTCTGGGAGAATAGTGAACAGCTCTGAGCAGGAGTGTTCCAGAAGGTCTGGGAGAACAGTGAACAGCTCTGAGCAGGAGTGTTCCAGAAGGTCTGGGAGAACAGTGAACAGCTCTGAACAGGAGTGTTCCAGAAGGTCTGGGAGAACAGTGAACAGCTCTGAACAGGAGTGTTCCAGAAGGTCTGGGAAAATAGTGAACAGCACTGAGCAGGAGTGTTACGGAGGGTCTGGAGGAATAGTGAACAGCTCTGAGCAGGAGTGTTACGGAGGGTCTCTCCTCTCCACGCGCGGTTAACACTGGCCTTCCATTCATCACGAGGTGACACATAAACGTAAGCACCGCCGCTAAAATCATTAAAAGCCCAGGAGGAGGAAACCCGGCCCCCCCTCTTCCCTGTGAGGGGCCGGCGCTGAGAGAAGAATAAAGACGGACGCTAACGCTGTTATTACAGCTGCGCCTGTCCAGCTATTTATGAAGCAGAGCGAGAGAAAAGCTGGAAGGAGAGAGAACCAGAGCGAAGGAGGGATAGAAGACACGTAGCGTAGCGGCTTCATGTAAACTGAAGCAATAAGTGTGAATAAAAAGCTGATTTACACGGTTTTCCTTCATAACCCAAACCAGCCGAGACCGGTTCAGCACCTGGACTGTACCTGCGAGACTAATGCCGCTGACGAATGGAAGCCTATGTGCCAACGAGCCCTTACGAACCACCGGCCTGAATCATCACCTCCTCGACTCAAACCGTGTGGAGCTGTTAAGTAATCTTAAACAGGCGGCTTATGTGGATTCTCAGGCTGATCAGACACTAGAAGACTTTTAGAAGACTCTGAAAAGACGTTCAATAGACTACAGTCTGACTCCCTCTCACATCTAAACACTAGTCACAGACTTTTAGTCTCAGACTATGATTTAGCAAAGACTGGGGGTCTTTCAGAGTCACTACTTACAAGACTGCAACCAGATTCCATTGATATGATTGAAGTTAATATTCAATATATAGTCAATAATGAGCTGAGATGTATGGTTAGCTGCTAGGCTAATTGTAACTGTAGCTTCTTGTAAAGCTTCTTGTAGCATAGTGATGGTCAGTGGAGGACAGGAACAGCAGTAACGGTCAGTGGAGGACAGGAACAGCAGAGGAACAGCAGTGACGGTCAGTGAAGGAGAGGAACAGCAGAGGAACAGCAGTGATGGTCAGTGGAGGAGAGGAACAGCAGTGATGGTCAGTGGAGGAGAGGAACAGCAGTGATGGTCAGTGGAGGAGAGGAACAGCAGTGATGGTCAGTCAGTGGAGGAGAGGAACAGCAGTGATAGTCCGTGGAGGAGAGGAACAGCAGTGATGGTCAGTCAGTGGAGGAGAGGAACAGCAGTGATGGTCAGTCAGTGGAGGAGAGAAACAGCAGTGATGGTCAGTGAGTGGAGGAGAGGAACAGCAGTGATGGTCAGTCAGTGGAGGAGCGGAACAGCAGTGATGGTCAGTGGAGGAGAGGAACAGCAGTGATGGTCAGTCAGTGGAGGAGAGGAACAGCAGTGATGGTCAGTCAGTGGAGGAGAGGAACAGCAGTGATGGTCAGTCAGTGGAGGTGAGGAACAGCAGTGATGGTCAGTCAGTGGAGGTGAGGAACGGCAGTGATGGTCAGTCAGTAGAGAAGAACATAAGCAATGATGGTCAGTCAGTGGGTGGAGGAGAGGAACAGCAGTGATGGTCAGTCAGTGGAGGAGCGGAACAGCAGTGATGGTCAGTGGAGGAGAGGAACAGCAGTGATGGTCAGTGGAGGAGAGGAACAGCAGTGATGGTCAGTGAGGGGAGGAGAGGAACAGCAGTGATAGTCAGTGAGTAGAGGAGAGGAACAGCAGTGATGGTCAGTCAGTGGAGGAGAGGAACAGCAGTGATGGTCAGTCAGTGGAGGAGAGGAACAGCAGTGATAGTCCGTGGAGGAGAGGAACAGCAGTGATAGTCCGTGGAGGAGAGGAACAGCAGTGATAGTCCGTGGAGGAGAGGAACAGCAGTGATAGTCCGTGGAGGAGAGGAACAGCAGTGATGGTCAGTCAGTGGAGGAGAGGAACAGCAGTGATGGTCAGTCAGTGGAGGAGAGGAACAGCAGTGATGGTCAGTCAGTGGAGGAGAGGAACAGCAGTGATGGTCAGTCAGTGGAGGAGAGGAACAGCAGTGATGGTCAGTCAGTGGAGGAGAGGAACAGCAGTGATGGTCAGTCAGTGGAGGAGAGGAACAGCAGTGATGGTCAGTCAGTGGAGGTGAGGAACGGCAGTGATGGTCAGTCAGTGGAGGTGAGGAATGGCAGTGATGGTCAGTCAGTAGAGAAGAACATAAGCAATGATGGTCAGTCAGTGGGTGGAGGAGAGGAACAGCAGTGATGGTCAGTCAGTGGAGGAGCGGAACAGCAGTGATGGTCAGTGGAGGAGAGGAACAGCAGTGATGGTCAGTGGAGGAGAGGAACAGCAGTGATGGTCAGTGAGGGGAGGAGAGGAACAGCAGTGATAGTCAGTGAGTAGAGGAGAGGAACAGCAGTGATGGTCAGTCAGTGGAGGAGAGGAACAGCAGTGATGGTCAGTCAGTGGAGGAGAGGAACAGCAGTGATAGTCCGTGGAGGAGAGGAACAGCAGTGATAGTCCGTGGAGGAGAGGAACAGCAGTGATAGTCCGTGGAGGAGAGGAACAGCAGTGATAGTCCGTGGAGGAGAGGAACAGCAGTGATGGTCAGTCAGTGGAGGAGAGGAACAGCAGTGATGGTCAGTCAGTGGAGGAGAGGAACAGCAGTGATAGTCCGTGGAGGAGAGGAACAGCAGTGATGGTCAGTCAGTGGAGGAGAGGAACAGCAGTGATGGTCAGTCAGTGGAGGAGAGGAACAGCAGTGATGGTCAGTCAGTGGAGGAGAGGAACAGCAGTGATGGTCAGTCAGTGGAGGAGAGGAACAGCAGTGATGGTCAGTCAGTGGAGGAGAGGAACAGCAGTGATGGTCAGTCAGTGGAGGTGAGGAACAGCAGTGATGGTCAGTCAGTGGAGGTGAGGAATGGCAGTGATGGTCAGTCAGTAGAGAAGAACATAAGCAATGATGGTCAGTCAGTAGGTGGAGGAGAGGAACAGCAGTGATGGTCAGTCAGTGGAGGAGCGGAACAGCAGTGATGGTCAGTGGAGGAGAGGAACAGCAGTGATGGTCAGTGGAGGAGAGGAACAGCAGTGATGGTCAGTGAGGGGAGGAGAGGAACAGCAGTGATAGTCAGTGAGGGGAGGAGAGGAACAGCAGTGATAGTCAGTGAGTAGAGGAGAGGAACAGCAGTGATGGTCAGTCAGTGGAGGAGAGGAACAGCAGTGATGGTCAGTCAGTGGAGGAGAGGAACAGCAGTGATAGTCCGTGGAGGAGAGGAACAGCAGTGATAGTCCGTGGAGGAGAGGAACAGCAGTGATAGTCCGTGGAGGAGAGGAACAGCAGTGATGGTCAGTCAGTGGAGGAGAGGAACAGCAGTGATGGTCAGTCAGTGGAGGAGAGGAACAGCAGTGATGGTCAGTCAGTGGAGGAGAGGAACAGCAGTGATGGTCAGTCAGTGGAGGTGAGGAACAGCAGTGATGGTCAGTCAGTGGAGGTGAGGAATGGCAGTGATGGTCAGTCAGTAGAGAAGAACATAAGCAATGATGGTCAGTCAGTGGAGGAGAGGAACAGCAGTGATGGTCAGTCAGTGGAGGAGCGGAACAGCAGTGATGGTCAGTGGAGGAGAGGAACAGCAGTGATGGTCAGTGAGGGGAGGAGAGGAACAGCAGTGATGGTCAGTGAGGGGAGGAGAGGAACAGCAGTGATGGTCAGTGAGTAGAGGAGAGGAACAGCAGTGATGGTCAGTCAGTGGAGGAGAGGAACAGCAGTGATGGTCAGTCAGTGGAGGAGAGGAACAGCAGTGACGGTCAGTGGAGAAGAAGAACGTGAACTGATAATCAAATCTGACTTGATCTAAAAAACTTGAACTGATCATTGAGGCTTGCAATGTGAACATAGCCTTAGTCCACTAGATCCAGTCAGGGCCTGGTGCACCAGTTACAGTCCTGGGTTCCTGACTTCAAGAAAAATTATTATTCACCATCTAAAATCAACAGAGGAAAAGAGTGAACGTGCACTCTTTGCCATTAAGCCCAGTCAGACTTTTACAGTGGGATGAAAACCTGAATGCACGGCCGCACACACATAGTAACACCAAACTCCGGGCTCTTATTACCCCATCCCGAAACAGACTCCTTATTCATGCGGGGTCAATCGGAGCATAATGGCAGGATTTACCGCCATCCCACAGCTATCATCCCTGATGGACAGCTCCGCGCAGGGGAAGCCTCCATTTCCCCGGCCGGCTTTCCGACAC
The DNA here is from genome assembly GCA_021613375.1 of Megaleporinus macrocephalus. Classification (NCBI taxonomy): domain Eukaryota; kingdom Metazoa; phylum Chordata; class Actinopteri; order Characiformes; family Anostomidae; genus Megaleporinus; species Megaleporinus macrocephalus. Next base: position 44,277,904 of record CM038711.1, read on the forward strand.
ATACAATCAGCAATCATTACCATTATTCCAATCATCATTAGCTGGGAAATTAGGGTCATTACGATTGGCCAGAGCTTGATTCGGAAAGGTCCAGCCAAAGGACAGTGGGACCTCAAGCCTCTGGATAAGGAAAGTCCGCGGATGAGGTTACATGTAAACATATCCAGCCATCAAACCTAAGGATGCACGTCGTATAGACAGATGTTTTAATGTGACACGCGCAAACAATTACACTCCACTGAGAACATCTCGGAGAAGCCGGATCACCAAATGAACTGTGGCTTCAGTTTTACAGAGACATCTACTGAGGAACAGGGTGGAGTGGTCAGCCTTTTGACCACCGCTGTTGTGAAATGGGCCATGAAAAACCCATCAAGCCTAATGCTTGGGCTGGCAATGCTATTGGGAAAGAACTCGGAGAAGACAAGGTCCCCACTTTCCGCCCAAATGGGTTCTGGAAGCAGGACTTTGCTTGCTGTCCATGAAGGAAATGTTACTACCGTTAGAGCCACAGCCCAGAACAGGATGTTCATCACTAGTTAATCAGGTTTAACTAACCCACCAGTAATGGCTTCTGGGATTGTCTTCTATTCAGCAGTGGAAACAAGGCACTTTGTCCAGCCTTTCACAAAGAATTCACTACAAAAACAACACCAAGTCTGGGTTTGCACCGTCTTTGACTATGCAGTCGGTCTTTGAGGGAGAGATAAACTGTACATCATCTGTAGCTCCACATTTAGCAGCAAGATTCTTCAACATTCTCCAACAACCTTAACCTTCTCCAAACACCAACACAACAAACATTCTAAAACATCATAAAGCCCAACATCCCTAAAACACCACAGAATCCAACATCGTCCAACAAACATCACAAAGTCACAAAGTCAAACATCCTCCAACAAACTCAATATTCTCTAACAAACTCAATATTCTCTAACAAACTCAATATTCTCTAACAAACACCACAAAGCCCAACATCCTCCAACAAACTCAATATTCTCCAACAAACTCAATATTCTCTAACAAACACCACAAAGCCCAACATCCTCCAACAAACTCAATATTCTCCAACAAACACCACAAAGCCCAACATCCTCCAACAAACTCAATATTCTCCAACAAACTCAATATTATCCAACAAACTCAATATTCTCCAACAAACTCAATATTCTCCAACAAACTCAATATTCTCCAACAAACACCACAAAGCCCAACATCCTCCAACAAACTCAATATTATCCAAACTCAATATTCTCCAACAAACTCAATATAATCCAACAAACTCAATATTATCCAACAAACACCACAAAGCCCAACATCCTCCAACAAACTCAATATTATCCAACAAACTCAATATTCTCCAACAAACTCAATATTCTCCAACAAACTCAATATTCTCTAACAAACACCACAAAGCCCAACATCCTCCAACAAACTCAATATTATCCAACAAACTCAATATTCTCCAACAAACTCAATATTCTCTAACAAACAACACAAAGCCCAACATCCTCCAACAAACTCAAAATTCTCTAACAAACAACACAAAGCCCAACATCCTCCAACAAACTCAATATTATCCAAACTCAATATTCTCCAACAAACACCACAAAGCCCAACATCCTCCAACAAACTCAATATTATCCAACAAACTCAATATTCTCCAACAAACACCACAAAGCCCAACATCCTCCAACAAACTCAATATTCTCCAACAAACTCAATATTCTCCAACAAACAACACAAAGCCCAACATCCTCCAACAAACTCAATATTCTCCAACAAACACCACAAAGCCCAACATCCTCCAACAAACTCAATATTATCCAAACTCAATATTCTCCAACAAACTCAATATAATCCAACAAACTCAATATTATCCAACAAACACCACAAAGCCCAACATCCTCCAACAAACTCAATATTCTCCAACAAACTCAATATTCTCCAACAAACTCAATATTCTCTAACAAACACCACAAAGCCCAACATCCTCCAACAAACTCAATATTATCCAACAAACTCAATATTCTCCAACAAACTCAATATTATCCAACAAACTCAATATTCTCTAACAAACAACACAAAGCCCAACATCCTCCAACAAACTCAAAATTCTCTAACAAACAACACAAAGCCCAACATCCTCCAACAAACTCAATATTATCCAAACTCAATATTCTCCAACAAACACCACAAAGCCCAACATCCTCCAACAAACTCAATATTATCCAACAAACTCAATATTCTCCAACAAACACCACAAAGCCCAACATCCTCCAACAAACTCAATATTCTCCAACAAACTCAATATTCTCCAACAAACAACACAAAGCCCAACATCCTCCAACAAACTCAATATTCTCCAACAAACACCACAAAGCCCAACATCCTCCAACAAACTCAATATTTTCCAACAAACTCAATATTCTCCAACAAACACCACAAAGCCCAACATCCTCCAACAAACTCAATATTTTCCAACAAACTCAATATTCTCCAACAAACAACACAAAGCCCAACATCCTCCAACAAACTCAATATTCTCTAACAAACAACACAAAGCCCAACATCCTCCAACAAACTCAATATTATCCAAACTCAATATTCTCCAACAAACACCACAAAGCCCAACATCCTCCAACAAACTCAATATTATCCAACAAACTCAATATTCTCCAACAAACACCACAAAGCCCAACATCCTCCAACAAACTCAATATTCTCCAACAAACTCAATATTCTCTAACAAACACCACAAAGCCCAACATCCTCCAACAAACTCAATATTCTCTAACAAACACCACAAAGCCTAACATCCTCCAACAAACTCAATATTCTCTAACAAACACCACAAAGCCTAACATCCTCCAACAAACTCAATATTATACAACAAACTCAATATTCTCCAACAAACACCACAAAGCCCAACATCCTCCAACAAACTCAATATTATCCAAACTCAATATTATCCAAACTCAATATTCTCCAACAAACATCACAAAGCCCAACATCCTCCAGCAAACTCAATATTATCCAACAAACTCAATATTCTCTAACAAATATCACAAAGCCCAACATTCTTAAACAAACCAAACATTCTCCAAAAACCAACAATCATCATGAAGCCCAAAATGCTCAAACACCAACATACATCATAAAGCCCAACATTCTTAAAATACCTTTTAAATCCAACATTCTCCGATGAACTCAATATTCTCTAACAAACATTACAAAGCCTTACATTCTCAAACACCAACAAACTTCATAAAACCACATGTTCCATATGACGAACGTTCTCTAACAAGCCCAACATCATCGTCTTCAACAAACACCAAAAAACCCAACATTCTCCAACAACAGACACGCCGTTCTCCAAAAAAATCTCCAAAGGCCTATGATTCTCAAACACCACTGACTCCAACATTCTGCAACAAACACCATTAAATCCAACAATTCTCCACAAACACTAACATTCTCTAAACACCAACAATCCCAACATTCTCCAAACACTAACAACATTCTTCAACAAACATCAAATCCAACATTGTTCAACAAATCCAACATTGTTCAACAAATCCAACATTCCTCAATGTTCTCCAACAAATACAATCATCTTCCAAACATCACTAGGGTCTCCATACTAGGTGCTGCTCCTGTGTTTGATTATTAGGAGTCTCTAGAACATTGCCTGTTTGTTCTTTTACAGAACATTATAAAACCAAATGGAGATATTAGAATGTTCCTGTTTGCAGGAAACATGAGAATCAAGAACATTAAAAAAAATCCTAACCACATCGCATAATCAGATCTACAGCGCTGCATTTCTCAGTCAACAAAAAGCATAAACATGGAAATAACTGTAGTTCCCGAAGAGTAAACGTCACCAACAGGGCAGCTAGAACTCGGGGAGACGCTAGACCACACATTCGCTTAACTTGTTAGTTACACAGACATCATCAAACGCCAGGTTCTTGTCAAAAGCTGACCGCACGCTGCACAGCACTGCAGTTCGTTTTTCACGCAAATCACTCAGACGCACTCAGTCAGACGCAACAGAACCCCAGAAGCTGAGAGGGGCGCAAAGCTGCACTCGGAAGAGGGGAGAGGAAAACACAGAGCCTAAAATAAGCAAAAGAAAAATGCAGGGCTGATATTAGCAAGATTACACTGTCAAATAAATCACAACACACGAGCAGCCGAGTTTAGATCCACACACCCCAAAGCAGCTTACAGCCACAGCGCACTCTCACTCTCTAATCACTCCACTGTGAGCCATTCTTCTCAGAGTGGCACACGCAGGGGCCTCCTTCAAACAGCCTCACTTACCACATCAGTCTAGCAGAGCAAAGACAAACACATCTCAGAAACATTCAACACACTCAACTCACCATTCTCCATCAAACTCCACATCTGTCCATCAAACTCCACATCTGTCCATCAAACTCCACATCTGTCCAACAAACTCCACATCTGTCCATCAAACTCCACATCTGTCCATCAAACTCACCATTCTCCATCAAACTCCACATCTGTCCATCAAACTCACCATTCTCCATCAAACTCACCATTCTCCATCAAACTCCACATCTGTCCATCAAACTCCACATCTGTCCAACAAACTCACCATTCTCCATCAAACTCCACATCTGTCCTACAAACTCACCATTCTCCATCAAACTCCACATCTGTCCAACAAACTCACCATTCTCCATCAAACTCCACATCTGTCCATCAAACTCACCATTCTCCATCAAACTCCACATCTGTCCTACAAACTCACCATTCTCCATCAAACTCCACATCTGTCCTACAAACTCACCATTCTCCATCAAACTCCACATCTGTCCATCAAACTCACCATTCTCCATCAAACTCCACATCTGTCCATCAAACTCCACATCTGTCCAACAAACTCCACATCTGTCCAACAAACTCACCATTCTCCATCAAACTCCACATCTGTCCTACAAACTCACCATTCTCCATCAAACTCCACATCTGTCCTACAAACTCACCATTCTCCATCAAACTCCACATCTGTCCATCAAACTCACCATTCTCCATCAAACTCCACATCTGTCCATCAAACTCACCATTCTCCATCAAACTCCACATCTGTCCTACAAACTCACCATTCTCCATCAAACTCCACATCTGTCCATCAAACTCACCATTCTCCATCAAACTCCACATCTGTCCATCAAACTCACCATTCTCCATCAAACTCCACATCTGTCCATCAAACTCACCATTCTCCATCAAACTCCACATCTGTCCTACAAACTCACCATTCTCCATCAAACTCCACATCTGTCCATCAAACTCACCATTCTCCATCAAACTCCACATCTGTCCATCAAACTCACCATTCTCCATCAAACTCCACATCTGTCCATCAAACTCCACATCTGTCCATCAAACTCCACATCTGTCCATCAAACTCACCATTCTCCAACAAACTCCACATCTGTCCTACAAACTCACCATTCTCCAACAACCTCCACATCTGTCCATCAAACTCCACATCTGTCCATCAAACTCCACATCTGTCCATCAAACTCCACATCTGTCCAACAAACTCACCATTCTCCATCAAACTCCACATCTGTCCAACAAACTCCACATCTGTCCAACAAACTCACCATTCTCCAACAACCTCCACATCTGTCCATCAAACTCCACATCTGTCCTACAAACTCACCATTCTCCAACAACCTCCACATCTGTCCATCAAACTCCACATCTGTCCATCAAACTCCACATCTGTCCAAAAAACTCACCATTCTCCATCAAACTCCACATCTGTCCATCAAACTCCACGTCTGTCCAACAAACTCACCATTCTCCATCAAACTCCACATCTGTCCATCAAACTCCACATCTGTCCAAAAAACTCACCATTCTCCATCAAACTCCACATCTGTCCATCAAACTCCACATCTGTCCAACAAACTCACCATTCTCCAACAAACTCCACATCTGTCCATCAAACTCCACATCTGTCCAACAAACTCACCATTCTCCAACAACCTCCACATCTGTCCATCAAACTCCACATCTGTCCATCAAACTCCACATCTGTCCATCAAACTCCACATCTGTCCAACAAACTCACCATTCTCCATCAAACTCCATATCTGTCCATCAAACTCACCATTCTCCATCAAACTCCACATCTGTCCTACAAACTCACCATTCTCCATCAAACTCCACATCTGTCCTACAAACTCCACATCTGTCCAACAAACTCCACATCTGTCCAACAAACTCCACATCTGTCCAACAAACCTACCATTCTCCATCAAACTCCACATCTGTCCATCAAACTCCACATCTGTCCATCAAACTCCACATCTGTCCAACAAACTCACCATTCTCCATCAAACTCCACATCTGTCCAACAAACTCCACATCTGTCCAACAAACTCACCATTCTCCAACAAACTCCACATCTGTCCTACAAACTCACCATTCTCCATCAAACTCCACATCTGTCCTACAAACTCCACATCTGTCCAACAAACTCCACATCTGTCCAACAAACCTACCATTCTCCATCAAACTCCACATCTGTCCAACAAACTCCACATTCTCCATCAAACTCCACATCTGTCCAACAAACTCACCATTCTCCATCAAACTCCACATCTGTCCAACAAACTCCACATCTGTCCTACAAACTCACCATTCTCCATCAAACTCCACATCTGTCCAACAAACTCACCATTCTCCATCAAACTCCACATCTGTCCAACAAACCTACCATTCTCCATCAAACTCCACATCTGTCCTACAAACTCCACATCTGTCCAACAAACTCCACATCTGTCCATCAAACTCCACATCTGTCCAACAAACTCACCATTCTCCATCAAACTCCACATCTGTCCGACAAACTCCACATCTGTCCGACGAACTCACCATTCTCCAACAAACTCCACATCTGTCCAACAAACTCCACATCTGTCCAACAAACTCCACATCTGTCCAACAAACTCACCATTCTCCAACAAACTCCACATCTATCCAACAAACTCCACATCTGTCCTACAAACTCACCATTCTCCAACAAACTCCACATCTGTCCAACAAACTCCACATCTGTCCAACAAACTCCACATCTGTCCAACAAACTCACCATTCTCCAACAAACTCCACATCTGTCCAACCTTCCATTCTCCAAAAAACTCCACATCTGTCCAACAAACTCCACATCTGTCCTACAAACTCACCATTCTCCAACAAACTCCACATCTGTCCTACAAACTCCACATCTGTCCAACAAACCTACCATTCTCCATCAAACTCCACATCTGTCCAACAAACTCCACATCTGTCCTACAAACTCACCATTCTCCAACAAACTCCACATCTGTCTAACCTTCCATTCTCCATCAAACTCCACATCTGTCCTACAAACTCACCATTCTCCAACAAACTCCAACATCTGTCTAACCTTCCATTCTCCAACAAACTCCACATCTGTCCTACAAACTCACCATTCTCCAACAAACTCCACATCTGTCCAACAAACTCCACATCTGTCCTACAAACTCCACATCTGTCCAACAAACTCACCATTCTCCAACAAACTCCAACATCTGTCCAACAAACTCCACATCTGTCCTACAAACTCCAAATCTGTCCAACAAACTCACCATTCTCCAACAAACTCCACATCTGTCCTACAAACTCCACATCTGTCCTACAAACCTACCATTCTCCATCAAACTCCACATCTGTCCAACAAACTCCACATCTGTCCTACAAACTCACCATTCGCCAAGAAACTCCACATCTGTCCAACAAACTCCACATCTGTCCAACAAACATACCAATATCCAACAAAGTCCACATCTGTCCAACAAAGTCCACATCTGTCCAACAAACTCGACATCTGCCTAACAAACCCAACCTTCTCAAACACTAACAAACCCAACATTCTCAAACACTAACAAACCCAACATTCTCAAACACTAACAAACCCAACATTCTCAAACACTAACAAACCCAACATTCTCCAAACACTAACAAACCCAACATTCTCCAAACACTAACAAACCCAACCTTCTCAAACACTAACAAACCCAACCTTCTCAAACACTAACAAACCCAACATTCTCAAACACTAACAAACCCAACATTCTCCAAACACTAACAAACCCAACATTCTCCAAACACTAACAAACCCAACATTCTCAAACACTAACAAACCCAACATTCTCCAAACACTAACAAACCCAACATTCTCAAAACACTAACAAACCCAACATTCTCAAACACTAACAAACTCCACATCTGTCCTACAAACTCACCATTCGCCAACAAACTCCACATCTGTCCAACAAAGTCCACATCTGTCCAACAAACATACCAATATCCAACAAAGTCCACATCTGTCCAACAAAGTCCACATCTGTCCAACAAACTCGACATCTGCCCAACAAACCTACCATTCTCCAATAAACCAAAACAGCTAACATGCTCCAACAACACCAACATTCTCAAACACTAACAAACCCAACATTCTCAAACACTAACAAACCCAACCTTCTCCAAACACTAACAAACCCAACCTTCTCAAACACTAACAAACCCAACCTTCTCCAAACACTAACAAACCCAACCTTCTCAAACACTAACAAACCCAACATTCTCAAACACTAACAAACCCAACATTCTCAAACACTAACAAACCCAACATTCTCAAACACTAACAAACCCAACATTCTCCAAACACTAACAAACCCAACATTCTCCAAACACTAACAAACCCAACCTTCTCAAACACTAACAAACCCAACCTTCTCAAACACTAACAAACCCAACATTCTCAAACACTAACAAACCCAACATTCTCAAACACTAACAAACCCAACATTCTCCAAACACTAACAAACCCAACATTCTCCAAACACTAACAAACCCAACATTCTCAAACACTAACAAACCAACATTCTCCAAACACTAACAAACCCAACATTCTCAAAACACTAACAAACCCAACATTCTCAAACACTAACAAACCCAACATTCTCAAACACTAACAAACCCAACATTCTCAAAACACTAACAAACCCAACATTCTCAAACACTAACAAACCCAACATTCTCAAAACACTAACAAACCCAACATTCTCAAACACTAACAAACCCAACATTCTCAAACAGCATCAAAGCTAACATTCTCAAACACTAACAAACCCAACATTCTCAAAACACTAACAAACCCAACATTCTCAAACACTAACAAACCCAACATTCTCAAACACTAACAAACCCAACATTCTCAAACACTAACAAACCCAACCTTCTCAAACACTAACAAACCCAACATTCTCAAACACTAACAAACCCAACCTTCTCAAACACTAACAAACCCAACATTCTCCAAACACTAACAAACCCAACATTCTCAAACACTAACAAACCCAACATTCTCAAAACACTAACAAACCCAACATTCTCAAAACACTAACAAACCCAACATTCTCAAACACTAACAAACCCAACATTCTCAAACACGAACAAACCCAACATTCTCAAACAGCATCAAAGCTAACATTCTCAAACACTAACAAACCCAACATTCTCAAACACTAACAAACCCAACATTCTCAAAACACTAACAAACCCAACATTCTCAAACACTAACAAACCCAACATTCTCAAACACTAACAAACCCAACATTCTCAAACACTAACAAACCCAACCTTCTCAAACACTAACAAACCCAACGTTCTCCAAACACTAACAAACCCAACATTCTCAAACACTAACAAACCCAACATTCTCCAAACACTAACAAACCCAACATTCTCAAAACACTAACAAACCCAACATTCTCAAACACGAACAAACCCAACATTCTCAAACAGCATCAAAGCTAACATTCTCAAACACTAACAAACCCAACATTCTCAAACACTAACAAACCCAACATTCTCAAAACACTAACAAACCCAACATTCTCAAACACTAACAAACCCAACATTCTCAAACACTAACAAACCCAACCTTCTCAAACACTAACAAACCCAACCTTCTCAAACACTAACAAACCCAACATTCTCCAAACACTAACAAACCCAACATTCTCAAACACTAACAAACCCAACATTCTCCAAACAATAACAAACCCAACATTCTCAAAACACTAACAAACCCAACATTCTCAAACACTAACAAACCCAACATTCTCCAACACTAACAAACCCAACATTCTCAAAACACTAACAAACCAACATTCTCAAACACGAACAAACCCAACATTCTCAAACAGCATCAAAGCTAACATTCTCAACACTAACAAACCCAACATTCTCAAACACTAACAAACCCAACATTCTCAAAACACTAACAATCCCAACATTCTCAAACACTAACAAACCCAACATTCTCAAACACTAACAAACCCAACCTTCTCAAACACTAACAAACCCAACCTTCTCAAACACTAACAAACCCAACCTTCTCAAACACTAACAAACCCAACATTCTCCAAACACTAACAAACCCAACATTCTCAAACACTAACAAACCCAACATTCTCAAACACTAACAAACCCAACATTCGCAAACACTAACAAACCCAGACATTCTCCAAACACTAACAAACCCAACCTTCTCCAAACACTAACAAAGCCCAACATTCTCAAACACTAACAAACCCAACAGTTCTCAAACACTAACAAACCCAACCTTCTCAAACACTAACAAACCCAACCTTCTCAAACACTAACAAACCCAACGATTCTCAAACACTAACAAACCCAACATTCTCAAACACTAACAGAACCCAACATTCTCAACACTAACAAACCCAACATTCTCAAACACTAACAAACCCAACATTCTCAAAACACTAACAAACCCAACATTCTCAAACACTAACAAACCCAACAGTTCTTCAAACACTAACAAACCCAACATTCTCAACACTAACAAACCCAACATTCTCCAAACACTAACAAACCCAACATTCTCAAAAACACTAGACAAACCCACATTCTCAAACACTAACAAACCAACATTCTCAAACACTAACAAACCCAACATTCTCAAACACTAACAAACCCAACATTCTCAAACACTAACAAACCCAACATTCTCAAAACACTAACAAACCCAACATTCTCAAACACTAACAAACCCAACATTCTCAAACAGCATCAAAGCTAACATTCTCAAACACTAACAAACCCAACATTCTCAAACACTAACAAACCCAACATTCTCAAAACACTAACAAACCCAACATTCTCAAACACTAACAAACCCAACCTTCTCAAACACTAACAAACCCAACCTTCTCAAACACTAACAAACCCAACCTTCTCAAACACTAACAAACCCAACCTTCTCAAACACTAACAAACCCAACATTCTCCAAACACTAACAAACCCAACATTCTCAAACACTAACAAACCCAACATTCTCCAAACACTTACAAACCCAACATTCTCAAAACACTAACAAACCCAACATTCTCAAACACTAACAAACCCAACATTCTCCAAACACTAACAAACCCAACATTCTCAAAACACTAACAAACCCAACATTCTCAAACACGAACAAACCCAACATTCTCAAACAGCATCAAAGCTAACATTCTCAAACACTAACAAACCCAACATTCTCAAACACTAACAAACCCAACATTCTCAAAACACTAACAAACCCAACATTCTCAAACACTAACAAACCCAACATTCTCAAAACACTAACAAACCCAACATTCTCAAACACTAACAAACCCAACATTCTCAAACACTAACAAACCCAACATTCTCAAACACTAACAAACCCAACATTCTCAAACACTAACAAACCCAACATTCTCAAACACTAACAAACCCAACATTCTCAAACACTAACAAACCCAACATTCTCAAAACACTAACAAACCCAACATTCTCAAACACTAACAAACCCAACCTTCTCCAAACACTAACAAACCCAACCTTCTCCAAACACTAACAAACCCAACCTTCTCAAACACTAACAAACCCAACCTTCTCAAACACTAACAAACCCAACCTTCTCCAAACACTAACAAACCCAACCTTCTCAAACACTAACAAACCCAACATTCTCAAACACTAACAAACCCAACATTCTCAAACACTAACAAACCCAACATTCTCAAACACTAACAAACCCAACATTCTCAAACACTAACAAACCCAACATTCTCCAAACACTAACAAACCCAACATTCTCAAACACTAACAAACCCAACATTCTCAAAACACTAACAAACCCAACCTTCTCAAACACTAACAAACCCAACCTTCTCAAACACTAACAAACCCAACCTTCTCAAACACTAACAAACCCAACATTCTCAAACACTAACAAACCCAACCTTCTCAAACACTAACAAACCCAACCTTCTCAAACACTAACAAACCCAACCTTCTCCAAACACTAACAAACCCAACATTCTCAAACACTAACAAACCCAACCTTCTCAAACACTAACAAACCCAACATTCTCCAAACACTAACAAACCCAACATTCTCAAAACACTAACAAACCCAACATTCTCAAACACTAACAAACCCAACATTCTCAAACACTAACAAACCCAACATTCTCAAACACTAACAAACCCAACATTCTCAAAACACTAACAAACCCAACATTCTCAAACACTAACAAACCCAACATTCTCCAAACACTAACAAACCCAACATTCTCCAAACACTAACAAACCCAACATTCTCAAACACTAACAAACCCAACATTCTCAAACACTAACAAACCCAACATTCTCAAACAGCATTCAAAGCTAACGTGCTTGGAAAACAAGACAAACTTAAGCCACAGAGAGAACATAATGTAGTGCGGAGATGCCTCAGTACCAAGTTCTTGCCAGTCCAAACTGAGCTGGCATGTGGAGGCGTCCTCAGATGCCCCTTGCGGGACGGAGGGATGGGGTCGGGAGGGAGCCGGGACAGGCGGCAGGGCGCCAGTCTCCCCTCAACGCTGCCCCAGCCCCTCGGATGCCCATTCTGTGCCAAGCTCTCATTCCAGCCTCCCTGATTGTTTTCATTTCTTATTTCAGAAACATTTCTCTATCTGGAGGCTTTTCCGAGCAGAGCCGGAGAGAAGGAACAGGCTGAAAAAGGAAAAAAGTGAAAAGGCGAGGGCTATTTTGGGACTGTCAAACATTGCTCCAGAGAGCCGTACAAAATCACTCCTGGCGTGAAACCTAAACACAGATAATCAAACGCAGCAACACCGTTCGCAGTACGTCAGCCTCCTGTCGCTTCAGATGTTTTGGCCAGTCCAGCATGTAACGTATGGGCGCGCGGTGGGGTCAGCGCTTAACAGATCAGCTCACCTGCCAGCGGCGAGCAGCCCGCAGGACAGACGTCACTGCTGTACGCACAGAAAACTTGCTCTACAGAGCATTCCAGACGTTCACTGCCATGGCAAGGCATCTGCACACACCATTAACCAGCCAACAAACACAACAATCGCCTAACACAACATGGTCCGCACTGCAGGCTGTTTAAGTGCTGCTAAACGACACCGGGCGCTCTTACGCTACGCCGAGAACATACAAGAACCGTGCTGAAAGGCAACGGACAGCAGCCAAAAAGAGCTTCCCTCAAAGCCTTGTAGGAGCCAGACGACGCTCAGCATTATCTATCTATCTAACAGGCAACAGTCAGTTAGCTTTCACTGGGGCCTAAACACAGTAAGCACTAGCAAACAAGTCCAATATCTAGAGATGGAAGGATCGTTCAGCTATGTATCGGTATCGGCCGATTTTTAATCAAAATATGTGATCGGTGATCGGCCGATATTTCTCCAGTTTAGCCGATTCTAAGAGTCGATCGATGCCGTTAAACAAATGAGCCTAATTTCTGTTTTTCCAGCTAGCGTTTCATCCAGGAAGAGGACACCTCCTTGAAACCCCCTCCGACCAGCTCCCTGCAATTCCTATCTGAACCACTAGGTGGAAATACATACCCTTTCATTTTCCTCAGACTGACTAACAGTTAACAGTTTACGGCGTTTACAACACGTGCTGATAACATGTCGTCATATAACATGTCGTCCGTCTGGCAGTTTGCTACCGTATGTGACTCAAGACTCATCCAGGACGTTTAGTAAAATTAGTAAAATCAACGTGTCTCGTTGAGGAACCAAGACAAAGATATTTAACTACTAATCTGATACAGCACTGCACACAACTGAATACAGTGAGTATCAGTAAACAGCAGAGCTAGAACACACAGCTAACACAAACTAATAACCCAGAAACCCTACAGACCAGATCTGACCGGTACGTACAGAACAGCAGCAGCAATTCAATATTCTACATTTAATGATTACAAATTTAGTTTAAAATAACAGAGTCTGAGTTTAATGACTGTAGTTTTGACTGAATTTATTTAATTTGCTTTTTTAGTTTTAAATTAAGGGTCTAAATGTAATGATTGCAGTATTTGGTGATATTTGTTTGATTTACTTTGTTTATTTACTGTTAATTTAGTTAAAAATATGATGCTGTTTTATATGAGCTCGTCAAAAATTTTAATAAACCAGTTTAGATCATGTTTCATGACTTGCTTGCGCTAATAACTACATATAGCCCTGCCGTGACGTATACCCCACCCTCGATCGGTACTGGCTATCGGCTGATCGCGTTGAAAGATGATCAGAGATCGGAATCAGTCTCAAAAACGCTGGTCGGTTCATCTCTAATCTAAACACATTAAGCATTAGCAACACGACTATGATCTTAACACAGTTAGCATACAGTTATAAGACCGACTATGACCTGAACACAGCATTAGTAACAAGGCTATGATCTGAACATTCTTAACATACAGTTAGGAGTCTTTTATCTGAACACAGTTAGCATACAGTCTTGAGTCTGATTACGATCTAAATTTCCATTTAAATTTCCAGCTAAGTACAGTCTGTGTTATCCAAGATTCAGACAACGACCAAAGCTCAAGAAAGCATTGCACACAAGTTTAGCTAAGATTATGAGTCTAACTAGCATTAGCTACAAGGCTATGACCTGAACACAGTCAGCCTTAATTACAAGTCTGAGTAGGATATGAACACAGCATTAGCTACGAGTCTAAATAGGATTTAAACACAGTTAGCATTCTATGAACTGAACATAGTTAGCATACAGTTATGAGTCCATTACCTAAACAGTTTGTACACAGCTACAAGAATATAACCTGAACACAGCATCCAGCTATCAGACTTTGTCTGACTACGACGGAAACACTGTTACAATGAGCTAAATGTAGTCTGTATTAGCTGAGATTTAGACAATGACTTGAGCACAATAAGCATTACACACAAGTTTAACTATGCGTCCATTAGCTACAAGTCTATGACCTAAACACAGTTAGCATACAACTAAAACAAACCCTGACTAAAATCTAAACACAGCTACGAGTCTGACTATGATTTAAACACAGTTAGCATTAGATACAAGTCTATGACCTGAACACAGTTAGCACTGGTTACTTAACATACAGTGCAGTATAAACATTGCATTCAGCATTAGTTTTAATAAAGAGTTTATCTTTGACCTTAACACAGTTAGCATTAGCTAAGAGTCTGATTATGATCTGAGAACAGACAGCACTAGCTGAGTCTGACTATGACTATGACCTCAACAGTTAGCATTAGCTGAGAGTTTGATTATGACCTGAGCACAGACAGCACTAGCTGAGTCTGACTATGACCTGAACACAGTTATCATTAGCTAAGAGTCTGACTATGATCCAAGCACAGATAGCACTAGCTGAGTCTATGACCCAAGAGCAGACAGCAATAGCTGAGTCTGACAACAACCTGAACACAGCTAACATTAGCTAAGAGTCTGACTATGATCCAAGCACAGACAGCACTAACTGAGTCTGACTATGATCCAAGCACAGACAGCACTAGCTGAGTCTGACTACAACCTGAACACAGCTAACATTAGCTAAGAGTCTGACTATGATCCAAGCACAGACAGCACTAACTGAGTCTGACTATGATCCAAGCACAGACAGCACTAGCTGAGTCTGACTACAACCTGAACACAGCTAACATTAGCTAAGAGTCTGACTATGATCCAAGCACAGACAGCACTAACTGAGTCTGACTATGATCCAAGCACAGACAGCACTAGCTGAGTCTGACTACAACTTGAACACAGCTAACATTAGCTAAGAGTCTGACTATGATCCAAGCACAGACAGCACTAGCTGAGTCTGACTACAACCTGAACACAGCTAACATTAGCCAAGAGTCTGACTATGATCCAAGCACAGACAGCACTAGCTGAGTCTGACTATGATCTGAACACAGTTAGCATTAGCTGAGAGCCCGAATACACTAATAGAATCAACTCCATTTAACCACAGTCCATTTTCATGGTCAGGTGTCCCTCAATTCAAACCTTTTCAAAGATAAATTAAATAAATAAATAATAAAATATTAATATCTGTATTCTACAGCAGAAAGCCCACTAGCAGGCCTGGAGGAGGGGCTAGCCTAGAGTCTGTCTATGACCCGAACACTGTTAGCATTAGCTAAGGTTCTGCTGAGAGTCTGACCATCTGACAACAGTTAGCATTACCAAAGTCCTTGCTTATGGTTTGCATTATCTAAGCATTTGATTACAGTATCAGTAAAGTTAGCATGAGCGAAGCGTCCACAGCCTGACTGCACGTCAGGTCTGATTACAGCATGTCTGACAACAGTTAGCATTAGCTCAGAGTGTGATTGCAGCCTGACTACAGTTATCATTAGCTACGTTTCTGACGTTGGGTTTCCAAAAAGCAGAAACTGGAACCTGCCTGAGGTCCAGCTTTGTCCTTCTGCCCTCCCGACTGCACTGCGGAGGTCTTCCTGGAGGTGGCGCTTCGCTGTGGAAAGGTCTTTCTGACATCGCGGCGGAGACGAGAAGAGCACTCACAGCGGCGGACCGATGCCATGGGGCAGGAATCTCGGCCGCCGTCCTAAAACGAGGCCTGATCTCCAGAAGAGGGTGAATCTGGAGCTTGAACGGTGCCCATGTTGCCTTGCCAAGCGAAGTCAGCGAGTGTCAGCTGGAGACTGACCGCTGCTCTGGTCAGCCCACACACTGCAGGCCCAGTTGCCCACTCTCTTAGCTATTGCCTGGACCACCACAGAGCATACTTTGTGTGTGATGGACGGCGAGTGGGCTTGGATTCCGACAAGGAAATAGCTGAAGAGCTGAAGGCAGGTCTTTCTTCCACTGCTGAACAACCACTGGGCCCCAAGTGGGATATCAGTAAGGAAGGTCAAACTACAACACTGACCTTCACTGGCCCTGGACGAGGCACGTCAGACTCTTTTATATTTTGTTGCCGTCGTGCCAAAACCTCATATCTGCCTGGGCTTGAAAAATATGATCTTTTGAAAACGGCAGCTGTCAATCACATTATGAGGATATTAAAGGGCATTACAGCATCCCAGGACCGGGTCAGTGTCAGAGCTGGATTAGATACAGAGAAGAAGCTACTAAACAAGACCAGAATTCAGACACACCTCCACGTTTAACCCATCTGTGCAGTGAAACACCCACTCACACTCACACTAGTGAACACACATACT
Organism: Megaleporinus macrocephalus; assembly: GCA_021613375.1. NCBI lineage: Eukaryota > Metazoa > Chordata > Actinopteri > Characiformes > Anostomidae > Megaleporinus > Megaleporinus macrocephalus. The sequence continues at coordinate 44,295,523 of CM038711.1, forward strand.
AGGGGTTAGTAACACCCACATACACACACCCACTAGAGAACACACACTAGGGGTTAGTAACACCCACTCACACTCACACTAGTGAACACACATACTAGGGGTTAGTAACACCCACATACACACACACACACTAGAGAACACACACAAGGGGTTAGTAACACGCACATACACTAGTGAACACACATACTAGGGGTTAGTAACACCCACATACACACACACACTAGAGAACACACACTAGGGGTTAGTAACACCCACATACACACACACACTAGAGAACACACACTAGGGGTTAGTAACACCCACATACACACACACACACTAGAGAACACACACTAGGGGTCAGTGAAACATCCACATACACACACACTAGGGGTTAGTAACACCCACATACCCCCCCCCCCCACACACACACACCCTAGTGAACACACACCAGGGGTTTGTAACACCCACGTACACACACACACACACACACACACACACACTAGTGAACACACACACCAGGGGTTAGTAACACCCATGTACACACACACTCTAGAGAACACACACACTAGGGGTCAGTGAAACACTCACATACACACACACTAGTGAATACACACTAGGGGTCAGTAACATACACACACACTAGTGAACACACACTAGGGGTTAGGAACACCCACCCACACACACAAACACAAACACACAGGTGAACACACACACTTGGGTCAGTGAAACATACTACACACACTACTGAACACAGACATATACACACACACATTAGTGAACACACACATACATACACACACACTAGGGGTTAGTAACACCCACATACCCCCCCACACGCACTAGTGAACACGCATATACACACACACAAACATTAGTGAAGACACACACACACACAAACATCAGTGAACACACACTACTGAACACACACTAGAGATCTGTAAAACACCCACGTATATACACACTAACCCTAGATTTCAAGGACTGGATGTATTTGATAACTCATATCAGGAATCCATGAAGACAGATTTAACTGTCCAGCTGATCTAAAGAAGATGAATTTGGGAAAATCATGACGCTCACAATGGTATTCCCATTCCCGGTCCAGACACACAACCAATAAGACCAAAAGCAAGTTTACTGCAGTCTAAGGAACACCTGCAGGTGGAACCACTAACTCGCCCCCCACCTAAATATCTGAAAAAGCTGAGAGACACATGTGGTGTAACCACACAGCTCAGACTCAGGCTCAGGCTCAGGCTCAGCTCCCTGGAGGATTCAGACTGTTCTTCACGAGGAAGAGCTTTTCTCTCTTGTTGTCACTCTGCTGGAAAACAATGACCAAACAACTGAAACTAAAGAGAAACAGAACAGTCCCACATCACAGGCAGAGAATGTCAGCGAGCCGAGAATGTCGGTCTGAGAAAGAAGACGGACCACATCACACGGAGAGGAGAGACGATTCATCAGGTCACACACTAACACACAGCTGTAGTCTTGGCCAGTCTGGGACATCTTCACTGCCCGCTGTTATAAAATACTACATACAACCTCAACAAACACTATTCACCACCATGTACACACTGAGACATCACAACAACACACACACACACACAAACATGCAAACATTCTTATACAGACTGTATGCATTACCAACACACACACACACACACACACACACACACACACACACACACACACTATATCCATCTAGGATTCCATAGCAACATGCTAGCATCCATCTGGGATTCCATAGACACACCTAGCAACCACCTGAAATACCATATATATATATATATATATATATATAGAGAGAGAGAGAGAGCATGTTTCTATGGAATCCCACATGGATGCTAATGTGTTGCTATGATATCCCAGATAGATGCTAGGGTGGTGCTATGGCATCCCAGATGGGTGCTAGGGTGTTGCTGAGTTGTTGATCTGATATTTAAGGTGGTTGCTATGGTTGCTGTTACATTGTTAGTATGGTACCTTAGTTAAAGTGTTGCTAAGCTGTTGTAATGATGGCGGTCTGAATGATTGTCCCTTAATATATGTCAGCATCTCTTTCTCACACTCTAATATATATACATACACATACTTGCATATAAAGGTATCAATTGTTCTGTAGTTATACAGTGAGGGCTATATATATATATATACACACACACACACATTTAGAGTTATACATTCAACCTAATGAGAGACTGTAACTATATATACAATACCTCTCTGTAGAACAAGTTATACAGTAAGGGCTATTTTGTTTTTGCAAAAACGCAAGAAAACAAACACAAACAATTACATTTAATTACCATGTACACTTACTCAGACACGACATCCACACACGCATGCTTACGTGCATGTGCACACTGTTACTCTGTGAACTGTGTGACATCAGAAAGTGCTGTTTCACAGTCTTCTCTTACATAAGCACAGCACAGTCTGTAATTATGAAGGGAGGCTCCCTCGTAACGTGTGTCAGAGAGTACGAGTGTGCACGAGAGAGAGACAAGACAGACTACAGAAAGAGAAAGAGAAAGTGAAGACAGAAAAAAGAAATAGAGCAGGATGAACATAAGAGATGGAGAACAGATAGAGAGATGGGGGGAACATTTGTCTTCATTAAATCCAGAACGTTACATAAGATAGATATAAAAGGAAAGAGTGGAGATCAAAGGAATGAGTGACTGACCAGGTCAAATATTACAGACAAGTACAATACCTACATTTAGAGTTATACATTCAATCTAATGAGAAACTGTAGCTCAGTTTATATACAATACCTACATTTAGAGTTATACATTCAATCTAATGAGAAACTGTAGCTCAGTTTATATACAATACCTACATTTAGAGTTATACATTCAATCTAATGAGAAACTGTAGCTCAGTTTATATACAATACCTACATTTAGAGTTATACATTCAATCTAATGAGAAACTGTAGCTCAGTTTATATACAATACCTACATTTAGAGTTATACATTCAATCTAATGAGAAACTGTAGCTCAGTTTATATACAATACCTACATTTAGAGTTATACATTCAATCTACTGAGAAACTGTAGCTCAGTTTATATACAATACCTACATTTAGAGTTATACATTCAATCTAATGAGAAACTGTAGCTCAGTTTATATACAATACCTACATTTAGAGTTATACATTCAATCTAATGAGAAACTGTAGATCAGTTTATATACAATACCTACATTTAGAGTTATACATTCAATCTAATGAGAAACTGTAGCTCAGTTTATATACAATACCTACATTTAGAGTTATACATTCAATCTAATGAGAAACTGTAGCTCAGTTTATATACAATACCTACATTTAGAGTTATACATTCAATCTAATGAGAAACTGTAGCTCAGTTTATATACAATACCTACATTTAGAGTTATACATTCAATCTAATGAGAAACTGTAGCTCAGTTTATATACAATACCTACATTTAGAGTTATACATTCAATCTAATGAGAAACTGTAGCTCAGTTTATATACAATACCTACATTTAGAGTTATACATTCAATCTAATGAGAAACTGTAGCTCAGTTTATATACAATACCTACATTTAGAGTTATACATTCAATCTAATGAGAAACTGTAGCTCAGTTTATATACAATACCTACATTTAGAGTTATACATTCAATCTAATGAGAAACTGTAGCTCAGTTTATATACAATACCTACATTTAGAGTTATACATTCAATCTAATGAGAAACTGTAGCTCAGTTTATATACAATACCTACATTTAGAGTTATACATTCAATCTAATGAGAAACTGTAACTCAGTTTATATACAATACCTACATTTAGAGTTATACATTCAATCTAATGAGAAACTGTAACTCAGTTTATATACAATACCTACATTTAGAGTTATACATTCAATCTAATGAGAAACTGTAACTCAGTTTATATACAATACCTACATTTAGAGTTATACATTCAATCTAATGAGAAACTTTAACTCAGTTTATATACAATACCTACATTTAGAGTTACACATTCAACCTAATGAGAAACTGTAACTCAGTTTATATACAATACCTACATTTAGAGTTATACATTCAATCTAATGAGAAACTTTAACTCAGTTTATATACAATACCTACATTTAGAGTTATACATTCAATCTAATGAGAAACTGTAACTCAGTTTATATACAATACCTACATTTAGAGTTATACATTCAACCTAATGAGACACTGTAACTCAGTTTATATACAATACCTACATTTAGAGTTATACATTCAACCTAATGAGAAACTGTAGCTCAGTTTATATACAATACCTACATTTAGAGTTATACATTCAACCTAATGAGACACTGTACTCAGAGAAACAGCACATGAGAGCAAGACAGAGAGACAGAGAGACAGAGAGACAGAGAGAGGTTTTAGGAAACGTGCTGATGATTCCCTCTAAAACACTTCCTCACTGGGGAACAAGCTCTTTTCCGGCTGCCTGGAAAATCTTTTTTTTCCTCTCTCTATCCCTCTCTTTCTCCTTTCCCTACCACTCTTTCCCTCTTCCCCTCCCTCCTCCTTCTCCTCTCTGTCCCTTGGGGTTTCCATCTAAGTTAGAATGAACCCAGAGAGCATGGTGTCTCTCTCTCTCTCTCTCGATCTCCCGCTCACTCCCTCCCTCTCTTTCCCTCTCTCCCGTGCTCTCTCTCCCTCTCTCTCTCTGGAGCTCTGCCAGTGGTACCATGGGAAAAGCAGAGCCCCGCTGGCTCGGTTACCCTCTGACCCTGTTCTCATGGAGTCCAGCATGGTGGACAGGAAGAGGCAGCACAGCCTAAAGTTCAGAAATTACATTAAAAAAAAACAGAGGGAGAGAAAAAGTCCAGTCGTCTCTCCTTCAGTCCCATACAGCCAATCAGCTGAGCCCAGCGCTGGAGCTACGAGGCTAATGTAGCTAACAAGAAGTGAAAATTCAGTACAGTAACTCAGTGAGTCTCTCCTTAGCAACCAGAACAACCTCCTCACCAAGAAAACAACTGCTTCAACATCTACATAGTTCTAAATAGAACCCACTGTCTTCACTAAAGAACCCTTAAAGCACCATGTTTCAAAGAGTAGCAACATCTTAGCAACCACCCAGGGTAAAAACTACACCTTAGCATCATCCTAGCAACAACCTGGGAAAACAGCAACATCTAAGCAAAACCTTAGCCACCACATGGGATAATAACAATATCTAAGTAACCACATGGGATAATACCAACATCTAAGCAGCATCTTAACAACCACATGGGATAATAGCAACATCTTAGTAACAGATTAGCAACCACCTGAGATAATAGCAACATCTTAGCAAAATCCTAACAAACACATGGAATAATACCAACATCTACTCAGCATCTTAGCAACCACATGGGATCTTAGCAACACCCTAACACCCACCTGGCATACCAGCAACATCTAAGCAACTACCTGGGACAACATCAACAATTTAGCAACATTGTAGCAGCTACTTGGGACAAAAGCAACATCCTAGCAACCAACTGGGACAACAGCCACACCTTAGCAACCACTTGGAACAATAGCAAAACCCTAGAAACATCTTAGCAACCACCTGAGACAATCGCAGCACCTTAGCAACAACCTGTTGCAACAGCAACACCTTAGCAGCATCATAACAACCAGCTGGCATAATCGCAACACCTTAGGAACAACCTGTTGCAACAGCAACACATTAGCAACATTTTAGCCACCACCTGAGACAATAGCAACACCTTAGCAGCATCGTAGCAACCAGCTGAGACAATTGCAACACCTTAGCAGCATCATAACAACCAGCGGGCACAATCGCAACACCTTAGGAACAACCTGTTGCAACAGCAACACATAAGCAACATTTTAGCAACCAACTGAGACAATAGCAACACCTTAGCAGCATCGTAGCAACCAGCTGGGACAATAGCAAAACCTTAGCAGCATCATAGCAACCAGTGGGGACAATCGCAACACCTTAGGAACAAACTGTTACAACAGCTTAGCAACCACCTGGGAAAATTGCAACACCCTAGCAGCATCATAGCAACCACCTGGGACAATGGCAACACCTTAGCAACATCTTAGCAACCACCTGGGACAATAGCAACACCTTAGCAACTTCTTAGCAACCACCTGGGACAATAGCAACACCTTAGCAACATCTTAGCAACCACCTGGGACAATAGCAACACCTTAGCAGCATCATAGCAAGCACCTGGGACAATCGCAACACTTAGCAACAACCTGTTGCAACCGCAACACATTAGCAGCATCATAGCAACCACCTGGGACAATCGCAACACCTTAGCAACATCTTAGCAACCACCTGGGACAATAGAAACACCTTAGCAACATCTTAGCAACCACCTGTGATAACAGCCCCTCTGCAGACGGCTCCGCTCATGTTCTCTCTAGAACTCGGTACGCTGGTCACTCTCCTGTTTGAAGATAAACTGGAAAGACTGGCGTGCTTGTTTGATCTGGCGGAGCTCCAGTTCACCAGCGTCTGTTTTTAGAGCGATTATTTTCTTTTACATTTTCAGCATGAAGTCATTTTCGTTACGTCCACGAGAACAGAAAGTTTCACAGAGCAGGTCTACTGACTGACTCTCGTCTCTCAGCACAGTCTCCACAGCTTCACTCCACACGTCAAACATCTCCAACTCGCTCACATCTAAACAAGGCTGAGTTACAGTCCTGCAGGAAACGTTTACAGAAGAGACCGCAGACAGCTGGACACAGAGAGACAGAGACAGAGAGACACTGTATAGCTAAAAACAGCGTTCTCCAGAGCTTACCTGAGCATAAAACACTACTTCTAAATGGTTCTGACCATAGAATTCACAAAATCAACACCACCTCCTTCTATCTCCACACACTGTCCACTGTATCAGCTCCACTGACCATACAGGACCTCCACTCACTGTCCACTGTATCAGCTCCACTGACCATACAGGACCTCCACTCACTGTCCACTGTATCAGCTCCACTGACCATACAGGACCTCCACTCACTGTCCACTGTATCAGCTCCACTGACCATACAGGACCTCCACTCACTGTCCACTGTATCAGCTCCACTGACCATACAGGAGCTCCACTTACAGACTGTAGTTCATCTGATTCTCTGTATACTTTATTACTCTGTTCTTTAATGATCAGGACCCCCACAGGAGCCCCACAGAGCAGATACTATTAGGGAGGTGGATCATTCTCAGCACTGCAGTGACACTGATGTGTTGGTGGTGTGTTAGTAGTGTGTGTTGTGCTGGTGTGAGTGGATCAGACACAGCAGTGCTGCTGCTGCTGGAGTGTTAAAACACCTCAGTGTCACTGCTGGACTGAGAATCGTCCACCAACCAAAACTATCCAGACAGCAGTGTCCTGGGGGCGGCGTCCTGTGTCCTCTGATGAAGGACTAGAGGAACACAAACTGTGCAGCAGCAGATGAGCTACTGTCTCTGACTTTACATCTACAAGGTGGACCAGCAAGTAGTAGGAGTGTCTAATAGAGTGGACAGTGAGTGGACACAGTGTTTAAACACTCCAGCAGCAGCACTGCTGTGTCTGATCCACTCACACCAGCACAACACACACTAGCACAGCACCACCATGTCAGAGCGTCACTGCATATATATATATATATATATATATATATATATATATATATATATATATATATATATATATATATATATATATATATATAAAAGAAAATATTGAAATATTGAATATCAGGATATGTTTAGTGATACTGTATTGATTCTCAAAAACATAGTATCGATACACAGATTCCTGACAGACAGTGAATCATTGTGTATTGTGTTTAAACCTCTGACCACTAGATGGCAGTGTTGTAATCCATTTTCAGCTCCACTCCAACATTAACAAGCAGCACAAGGGCGCAATACTACTGGGCTAATGCTACCTGTTCATGTAGTGGTGTGTTTTAATAGTTGGATTTGAAAAATCACAGTGTATCACTTTACTTGCAGTATCGCAGTATATTGTTATATATTATTGTAATATATTAATATATATCTGTATATACGATATCACGATATGTATTGTATCGCCAGGTTCTAATATATATATATATATATATATATATATATATATATATATATATATATATATATATTTTAGATTCAGTCAAGGCTTTTCATTTTAGTGCATCATTAATACATATTAATACTTTCTGTGCTTTGATGTGATGAAAGGAGTCACAGGAATAACATCGTTTCTGAAACGAGGCTTCCAAAATCTCAGCCCAGCGCAGTCAGACCTGACGCTAAGCCATGCATACGGTAAGTCATTTCCATAATTCCTGTTGAAACAAACGCACGGAAACATTCCCAGTGTTGACAGAGTCGGGATGAAGTAGATGTACAGCATGCTAACCAACCGGAACACTCAGTTACACCGCCTGTAGGTTAAAGAAAACAGGGCCGGAGCTGTAAACAGTATATACCGCGGGGTAATTCAATCTGCCGTCACTCTCTGAAGTTTACCTTCTCCTGATCCCACATGGGGAGCTTTAGGGCTCTAGACGTTCAGCTGGCGCGCTCTGATGCTGCAGTGAGACTCAGATCATCTCAGTGAACCCTCACCCACTGAAGCTCTACACTTACATCAGTACATCCACCACTGTGTAGAAGTCCCCTGAGCTGATATCATTAGAGCAGATGTAAATAATCATACATACAATACAAAGTAACATGAATATGTTATTGTGAGAGAAGTAGATCAGATCTTGATCCAGTTTGAAGAACAAAGTTAGGTTCCAGATTTCTCCTGGACGCCCCAGACATTGTATGAATGTGTTCAGTTCCTTCAGCAGCAAATCTTGATTTATCTTAATGAAGTACTGAGCAGTCAAAGCAGGTATTAGATGAGAACTGATAATAATACTGGGTTGTTTAGGAGAAGCTTGGAAAGGGTTAATAAACACACTGACGTGTGGAAAAGCACTACTTACTCTATTAATAATGATTAATATTTAATAGTAAATAAAAGCTTATTGGCTTGTTGTATATAATAATGTCCTAGTGTCTAAAGCTTTTGCTCAGTGCTGTGGATTTAGTATGCAGTGCTGTGAACTGGGTGCAGGTATTATACTGCAGTGAAGCAGAGTCTACTGAGGTTTCAGCTCTTTCAGGTTCAGTAAACATATAATCAGATTTATATCAAATAACAAATATTTGCAAATACTCTGTTGCACTGATACGATTCTGCTATTATCATATATCCCTCGTAGGTAACTCAGCTCTACATACAATACAGTTAAACCTCACTTCAATAATAATTTACAGTAGAAACACCAATTACAGTCATAACTGAATCACAAACATATCTATAATCACAAAACAGCTGATTATTTAATTAAACACAATCTACATCTACTAGAGAGAGAGAGAATAGGCGAGCGAGAAAGAGGGACAGAGAACGGGAGAGGGAGAGACAAAGGGAGAGTGAGAGAATAGGAGAGTGAAAGAAATAGAGAGAGAGAGAGACAGAATAGGAGAGAGACAGAGAAAGCAAGAGAGAGGAAGAGAGAGAGAGACAGAGAGAATAGGAGATTGAAAGAGAGAGAGACACAGAGAGAGAGAGAGAGAGAGAGAGAGAGAGAATAGGAGCTTGAAAGAGAGAGAGACAGAGAGAATAGGAGCTTGAAAGAGAGAGAGACAGAGAGAATAGGAGATTGAAAGAGAGAGAGACAGAGAGAATAGGAGCTTGAAAGAGAGAGAGACAGAGAGAATAGGAGATTGAAAGAGAGAGAGACAGAGAGAATAGGAGATTGAAAGAGAGAGAGACAGAGAGAATAGGAGCTTGAAAGAGAGAGAGACAGAGAGAATAGGAGCTTGAAAGAGAGAGAGACAGAGAGAATAGGAGATTGAAAGAGAGAGAGACAGAGAGAATAGGAGATTGAAAGAGAGAGAGACAGAGAGAATAGGAGATTGAAAGAGAGAGAGACAGAGAGAATAGGAGATTGAAAGAGAGAGAGACAGAGAGAATAGGAGATTGAAAGAGAGAGAGAGAGAGAGAGAGAGGGAGAGAGAGAGAGAGAGAGAGAGAGAGACAGAGAGAATAGGAGATTGAAAGAGAGAGAGAGAGAGATAGGGAGAGAGAGAGGGAGAGAGAGAGAGAGACAGAGAGAATAGGAGATTGAAAGAGAGAGAGAGAGAGAGAGAGAGAGAGAGAGAGGCCCTTTATTCTCTTTATTTTTTCTTTCATTCAGCTTCTGCAGTTCTGAATGTAAATCAAGCTCACCCAGCTCTCCTCTTCTCTAATTATTACTCTCCTTTCTTCTTTGGACTACCACCTCTCTCTTTTCTCCTCCTTTCTTCTTATTTATCCTCTCTCTCTCTCACTCTCCTATTCTCTCTCTCTCTCTCTCCTATTCTCTCTCTGTCACTCTCAATCTCCTATTCTCTCTCTCTCTCTCTCACTCACTCTCAATCTCCTATTCTCTCTCTCTCTCACTCACTCTCAATCTCCTATTCTCTCTCTCTCTGTCACTCTCAATCTCTCCTAGTCTCTCTCTCATAAATTCTCTCTCTCTCTCTCTCTCCTATTCTCTCTCTCTCACTCTCAATCTCCTATTCTCTCTCACTCTCAAATTCTCTCTCTCTCTCTCACTCTCAATCTCCTATTCTCTCTCACTCTCAAATTCTCTCTCTCTCTCTCCTATTCTCTCTCTCACTCTCCTATTCTCTCTCTCTCTCTCTCACTCACTCTCAATCTCCTATTCTCTCTCTCTCTCCTATTCTCTATCACTCTCAAATTCTCTCTCTCACTCTCCTATTCTCTCTCTCACTCTGTTATTTTCACTTAAACAGGCAGCAGGAATGTGGCCGATCTTCCCCTCACTGTATAAAGGCCAAAAAACCACACAAGGAGCCGAGAGAGAGAGAGAGAGAGCGAGAGAGAGAGAGAGAGAGAATAACACAGAGCCACCCCATTCCCTCTGTTCTCTTCTCCTCCTCTCTCTCCTCATCCATCTTTCCCCTCTCCCTCTACTCACGCACTCCATTCAGTCACTGTTCATGCACTCTCTGTTCTCTCTTTTCCGAATATCACTTTCCTTCGTTTTTCCACTGCCCCCCTCCTGCACACCCCCCTCGTACCTGATATCACCCTCCAATCTCGCTTCAGACACAACCAAGATGATCTCATCTCTCGGCAATGTCCTCCCTCTCCCCCGTGTGAGAGAGAGAGAGAGAGAGAGAGAGAGAGAGAGAGAGAGAGAGAGAGAGAGAGAGACCACTGCAGCATATACTGGAAACATCGACATACATCTCAAGGGACGTCACATATATAAATAAAAAAATAAATAAACAAATAAATAAATAATACCACTAACCACCCACACTGAGAGACCACCACTCACCCAGTACAGTATCACCACTAACACCACTAACCTGATACCACACTGAGAGACCACCACTCACCCAGTACAGTATCACCACTAACACCACTAACCTGATACCACACTGAGACCATCACTCACCCAGTACAGTATCACCACTAACACCACTAACCTGATACCACACTGAGACCATCACTCACCCAGTACAGTAACACCACTAACACCACTAACCTGATACCACACTGAGACCACCACTCACCCAGTACAGTAACACCACTAACACCACTAACCTGATACCACACTGAGAGACCACCACTCACCCAGTACAGTATCACCACTAACACCACTAACCTGACACCACACTGAGACCATCACTCACCCAGTACAGTATCACCACTAACCTGATACCACACTGAGACCATCACTCACCCAGTACAGTATCACCACTAACACCACTAACCTGATACCACACAGAGAGACCACCACTCACCCAGTACAGTAACACCACTAACACCACTAACCTAATACCACACTGAGACCACCACTCACCCAGTACAGTATCACCACTAACCTGATACCACACTGAGACCACCACTCACCCAGTACAGTATCACCACTAACCTGATACCACACTGAGACCATCACTCACCCAGTACAGTATCACCACTAACACCACTAACCTGATACCACACAGAGAGACCACCACTCACCCAGTACAGTAACACCACTAACACCACTAACCTAATACCACACTGAGACCACCACTCACCCAGTACAGTATCACCACTAACACCACTAACCTGATACCACACTGAGACCACCACTCACCCAGTACAGTATCACCACTAACACCACTAACCTGATACCACACTGAGAGACCACCACTCACCCAGTACAGTATCACCACTAACCTGATACCACACTGAGACCACCACTCACCCAGTACAGTATCACCACTAACCTGATACCACACTGAGAGACCACCACTCACCCAGTACAGTATCACCACTAACCTGATACCACACTGAGAGACCACCACTCACCCAGTACAGTATCACCACTAACACCACTAACCTGATACCACACTGAGAGACCATCACTCACCCAGTACAGTATTGCCACTAACCTGATACCACACTGAGACCACCACTCACCCAGTACAGTATCACCACTAACACCACTAGCCCTGTATCTGAAGGGCAGTTTCACCAACTTTTCAAAATTCTATTTAAATTTTAAAAAATTGGTGGAATTTCCCTTCAAGTACAGGCATGTGGCTCTTACTGGCCATTTATCTATTAAATGCTGATTTAAGGAGCAGGCTGTTACTATATAACTGTGTATACCAGCATACACATATAACCAAACCAGAGAAAATACACAGGAATGTAATGCAGTGGTGAATAAACTTCTTTACAGAAAGAAAAGAAACTCTGTACATAGCTGTGAGTTCTACCCCTGAACATGCCCCACATTCTCTCCATCTTTTATTCATTAACCCCGCTAAAGAGAAACACGCAGCGACTGCAGAGCCACTCACATAAAAACCCTTCTCCGCCACAGAGCCTCGCCGAGACACAAAGCTTTTCTCAGCCTCGGCCCGTAATCCCTCACTGAGGGGTCAGAACCTGGAGGACGTCAGAGGGGACCGGTTTGTATCTGGTGACCATGGCAATGCGAGACATAGCCGAGCGCCCCCGCAAAAAACACAAAACCAGCCTAAGAATGCCATTTGGGCTCGTGTGGGCAGGAGCCGAGGAAAATTACACTGTACGAGCTCGGAGTCTTAATAACAGAGCGGGAAAAGCCAGGTAACGTTATTAAACACAGTCAGGGCACTGAACCAGGTTTATATATACACACAACAGCAGAAAGTCCACAGGGAAACATCTGATAGTGATCACAACACATGCCGGCTGCACAACGTGAACAACGAGGCATATTGTGAGTGCATTAGCAGATATCAGGGACGCTCTAATACAGCGTCTCTGTGATCCAAGACTTTAAAGAGCCCATATATCATGGAAAACCAAAGTTCCCCTCGTCTTAGAGTAACACAGGGGCGGCGACGGTACGTAAACACTGGAAACGTTTATATTTTGTTATGAAAGTTCCAGCTAATGCTTTAAATTTGTTATTTTTGTGATGTCACAAAAAGCAACACGTTAACATGTGTCCGCTTATTTAGGCTGCAGCTTTGTAGCAGTTGGGTACGCAATCAGAGGAGAGCTCATTTACATACAGTCTTAAAGGTGCAGCGACAAAAACAGCCCGACCAATACTAATGGTCTGCAAATGGTCAGTCAGATCTTTCTCTATTATATATATATATATATATCCATTATCTTATACTTTATCAAGCTACTTGGGGTCACGGTGGGGCTGAAGCCAATCCCAGCGTCATCGGGGTATGAAGGCGGGGTACACCATGGACAGGTCAATGCTTACCATAGTATTGCGCCCTTGTGCTGCTTGTTAATGTTGGAGTGGAGCTGAAAATGGATTACAACACTGCCATCTAGTGGTCAGAGGTTTAAACACAACATACAATCATTCACTGTCTGCCAAGAATCTGTGTATCGATACTGTGTTTTTGAGAATCGATACAGTATCACTAAATATAATATATTCAATATTTTCTTACACCTCTAGTGTGTATATATATATATATATATATATATATATATATATATATTTATATATATATATATATATATATATATATATATATATACACACACACACACACACACGTATGAACAGTTTATGCAACCAAAAATATATATTTTTTTAAATGCAGGATATGGGCCCTTTAACCTTAAGCTAGTAGCTATATAATACAGATGCAGCATACAAGGTCAGACTTGATTGGCTTCCAATGTAAATCTCTACATTCTGTGTTTAAAACCACTGTCAATCAATCAATCACATCCACTTACTTCAGATCACTAATCTCCAAGTAATCCATAATTCCAAGATCATGTACTAAAACCAGCCCATATCACAGTACAATACCAAAACACCAATGAATGATCACGCAGCCCTATTCAGACCAATCGGGGAAAAACTTTGTGTCCAAGCGCAGGCAGACAGACGCATGTCCTCACTCAGGCTGAGCCTTTAATCCCAGTAAAAGACAAACTTCAGCAATCCGAGCCAGAGGAGCATCAAAGCATCTCGCTTGCGCTACACATATACCAAATCATGGCCTGGGATCAGTTAAGACTGTTATCTGGGGGCGGTGGGTATTAATTGAAGAGCATTCTGGCAGAAACAGGACAAACCGTACACAGGGGGAGATAAAGTACTAATAATCACAGAAATACTTTTAATATTTCAGAACATATTATTCTCTCCTCACATACATCCACGAACGAGCCGAGCAGAACTCAGTCATGGTTGTGATATCAGCGATGAGTGATCAGTAACATGGTATATATCTTAAACAACAAAGAAACAGCACAATCCCTCCTAATCAATGTACATATAGTGTATCTAAAACGTTTGGCTGGTAGTGTATCTAAAACGTTTGGCTGGTAGTGTATCTAAAACGTTTGACTGGTAGTGTATCTAAAACGTTTGACTGGTAGTGTATCTAAAACGTTTGTCTGGTAGTGTATCTAAAACGTTTGTCTGGTAGTGTATCTAAAACGTTTGTCTGGTAGTGTATCTAAAACGTTTGACTGGTAGTGTATCTAAAACGTTTGACTGGTAGTGTATCTAAAACGTTTGACTGGTAGTGTATCTAAAACGTTTGGCTGGTAGTGTACTAAAACGTTTGGCTGGTAGTGTACTAAAACGTTTGGCTGGTAGTGTATCTAAAACGTTTGGCTGGTAGTGTATCTAAAACGTTTGGCTGGTAGTGTATCTAAAACGTTTGGCTGGTAGTGTATCTAAAACGTTTGACTGGTAGTGTACTAAAACGTTTGGCTGGTAGTGTATCTAAAACGTTTGGCTGGTAGTGTTCTGAACAAAACTGCTGAAGAAATCCCGCAGGACATGTGGTTGTATATATACTGTGTGTTTTATAACAACGTAAACAAACCACATACAAACTCTTCTAATGTATTAGTTGTTAAAGTTAGTTTCTCCATGATATGGGCCCTTTAAAGACTGAACAGCAGGATCAGTTAAAGACCCATCATAGCTTGTACGGGTGGGCTGTGTAAATGCTGAAGGGGGGGTGGGGGGGGTTAGAGGACTGCACTTGGCCGTCTCCAGCCTGGCACTTCATTCCCAAACAGTCACTGGGAGCAATCTCCCAACGGCCTCCCCTGCAAGTCATCAAGCACATTAGTAACCACAACAACTTCCTGTTTCTGTTCCCCCGGCTTCCTGCCTGCGAAGGATCACTCCACACGGCCGATGTCAGCGGAGCTGGAAAACACTCAGACACACAGGACTGCGCGCACACTCGCACACACTCGCGCAAACCAGGGCACTGCGTAACCAAACAGCAGTAAATCAGGACATTATGATGCCTGTAAACACCGTAAACGGCAGAGATCATAAACACGGAGCAGCCTTGGCGGCAGATCAGTACCAGCCCAGCAACGCGGGGAGGCAGAAGAAGCGTTAGCAGCGCTCCACATCAGCTGCACAGCCTGGAGGGTTTTCACCAAACAGGGCTTCTCATTTAGCCATACTCTCAAATTCATACACACACTTTACAGTACAGTCTGTCCTTTTAATGCAAGTTAATGGAACCAGAAATTTTTCCAGGCTATTAATATTTCTATTGGTCCATTTTGCTTTGGACAATGATAATTTTATACATATATCTATATATGTATAGACACACAAATATATATATATATATGGGCTGTGTATTGACAAGAATCTGGCGATACAATACGTATTGTGATACAGCGGTCACGATTCAATATATCACAATATATTGTGATACTGCAAGTAAAGTGATATACTGTGATTTTTCAAATTCTACTATTAAAACACACCACTGTATGAAAATATTTATAAATGCTTACAATAGCATTGCGCCCTTGTGCTGCTTGTTAATGTTGGAGTGGAGCTAAAAATGGATCACAACACTGCCTTCTAGTGGTCATAGGTTTAAACACCACACACAATGATTCACTGTCTGCCAGAATCTGTGTATCAATACTGTGTTTTTGAGAATCGATACAGTATCACTATAGATATTACACCCCATATATATACATATATATACATACCCATATATATATATATATATACACACACACACACACACACACACAATTGCTTCAACTTATTATCCCATAATACTGACATACTGTCTCATAATTGTGAGTTAGCATCTCAATTATGACTTGTATCAAGTATCAAGCCATATCTAATCATGATTAATAATCTAAATCACGATATATTGCGATACTGTAAGCAAAGTGATATACTGCAACTTTTCAAATCCTACTATTAAAACACACCACTGTATGAACAGATTTATCAATGCTTACAATAGCATTGTGCTGGTTGTTAATGTTGGAGTGGAGCTGAAAATAAGTCATAATTAACACATATTAAATTTAATGTAAAAGAAACTTTCTCCATATTAGGACCTCATATTATGAGATAGTATCTCATAACGATGGCTTTTTACCTCATAAACTCTAAGATGTTACTTCATTATCAGTGTTGTGAGATTCTAAGTCATAAGTCTGCAAGATGACTAACTAATGAGATTTTATCTTAGAATTCTGACTTGCTATCATATAACAATAGAAGCTCAAAATATGAACTTAGTATACCATTATTATAAGATACTAAGTCATAAATATGACATACTATATCATCATCTTAATTATGACCAACAATACTACATACACCGGTTTCAACAACAAGGCTACGTCCAGAAACAGTGGAACCATATTTCTCTCAAACGAGTCCTCATCTGAAGAGCCAGTAGCTCCACACTTACAGACTGTAGTTCATCTGATTCTCTGTATACCTAATTAATATACCTAGTTCTTTAATGATCAGGACCCCCACAGGACCACCACAGAGCAGATACTATTAGGGAGGTGGATCATTCTCAGCACTGCAGTGACACTGACATAGTGGTGTGTTAGAGTGTGTTGTTCTGGTGTGAGTGGATCAGACACAGCAGTGCTGCTGCTGGAGTGTTTAAACACTGTGTCCACTCACTGTCCACTCTATTAGACACTTCTACTACTTGCTGGTCCACCTTGTAGATGTAAAGTCAGAGACAGTAGTTTGTGTTCCTCTAGTCCTTCATCAGTGGACACAGGACGCCGCCCACAGGACACTGCTGTCTGGATACTTTTGGTTGGTGGACGATTCTCAGTCCAGCAGCAGCACTGCTGTGTATGATCCACTCACACCAGCACAACACACACTAACACAGCACCACCACGGCAGTGTCACTGCAGTGCTGAGAATGACCCACCTCCCTAATAGCACCCACTATGTGGTGGTCCTGATCATTGAAGAACAGGCTTGAAGTTTACAGGCTAAAATAATTAATTAAAAATAAATAATTAATTAATTAATAAAAGCTCCACTCCCTTATTTCCTCCCTCCAGTCCTCCTCCTCGCCTCCTCGCCTCCACCCTCATCCCAAGCGTCTGAAACCAGGCCGAGCTCTCGACATAGAAGGCCATCTTCACACCTTCCTCCCACACAGTGCTCTGAGGCTGAGGGCGTGTCCCCGTCTCCGCTCGCACACATGTGCCGCGGAGTGTGTTTGGGTGTGCACGCTGTTCCCCTTGCGTCACACACACTCCGTTAAGGAATGCTTAGCCAGCAGGTCTGCGCTCCCCCTTCCTTTCTCTCCCCCTCCTGAACGCCTCGCTCACTTTCAGCAGTAATGTTAAAAACAGGGTGCTGCTCGAACGCACGCCCTGTTTTTGTGGTGGCAAACACGAATTAAGGCGAGTTACCAAGCAGCCTGCGCTCCTTTACCCTGAAGCCTGAGACCGCTTTCAGTGCTGAGCTTCACTTTCACCCTCATTCACTTCATTCACATCCATTAAGTACAAGCTATTAGTATCTCCACTCACACTATGATTCCTAACAACTACCTGGAACTGTCCCCATCACATAAACAGTGCTTTGATATTATCGAGAGAGGAGAAAAACAAGCTTCACATTCAGATCTCAGAACATCCACAGGTCCATTCTTCCGCTGTGAGAAGACAGCTGAATGCTGTGGGTCTGAAAGGATGTGAAGGTGTTCACTGAGAAGGGGACATAGAACTAATCGCTGGTTGTGCTTCACACAGAATAATCTGACATCTGCATTTAACACATCTGTGCAGTGAAACACACACATACACACACTAGTGAATACACATACACACACACTAGGGGGGCAGTATATATATATTAGGGGTGCAGGAAAATATCTAAATATCAAATATCAGGATGTTATCTTTAGTGATACTGTATCGATTCCCAAAAACATAGTATCAATACACCAATACACAGATTCCTGGCAGACAGTGAATCATTGTGTGTTGTGTTTATACCTCTGACCACTAGATGTCAGTGTTGTAATCCATTTTCAGCTCCACTCCAACATTAACAAGCAGCACAAGAACGCAATGCTATTGTAATCATTGATAAACCTGTTCATACAGTGGTGTTTTAATAGTAGGATTTAAAAAAAATCGCAATATATTGAATCGTGACCGCTGTATCACAATGCGTATTGTATCGCCAGGTTCTTGCCAATATATATATATATATATATCACAGTGAAATGTTCTTGTTTTAATGGAGTATCTTCTTCCTTAACACAACAATGGACTGACGGGTCTCTAAAGAAAGTTGTTTCTTTCTGGTCATTGTGAGTCGGTCAGCAAGCCATCAACTGCTGATCTTCAGATACTAAACTAACCTAGAATGTTGTTCCCTTTTATACTCACTTATTAGTAGAATGTTTTTCAGCTGTGATCACAATTGATCAAGAGTGTCCTAACAACCAATTAGCCCAATAACATCCTTAACTTGGATTGGTGGTCGTACCAGGAGATTTAGACAGAGGACTGAGAATTACTGATAATAGACTATATGTAAAATAAGCCTCTATACAAAAATAGACTTTAATACAAACAATTTTATTCTTTAAAAATCATCTGATACACGTACATTCATTGTGAAATGGACAATATTGTTTGTTTTTAAATTGTAAAGTTATCCTAAACTTTTGAGCAGTAGTGTATATATATATATATATCTCTATATATATATATCTTTGACTCTGTCGACTTGTGTGTGTTCACTCTAATCAGCTGAGAGAGACAGTCTGACGGAGGAGAGTGTGAAGCAGGAGAGAGTCTGAGTTTGAGGAGTGAGAGTTTAATCACCAGCTTTAAACACCACCACTGCTCACCTGCCGCTGTAGCTCAAACTCCCCTCACAGGAGCACATTCTAGACATCCTCCACTGCAGGGCTTCATTCTCGTTACGATTCTATATCAAATTATCAGCTATTAGAAACTATGTTTTTCACTGAAAGTTGTTTTGCCAGCTTATTTTAATTTTCCGCTCCACCTTAAATGCTGCTGCTGTTACATTCTGCCCCAGTACACCATTCAGGCAACTGCAGCATCACTTAAGGAGGACTGGAAATGTTGAATAAGAAGCTGGTGAAGGCAGTCAAATCCTCACAACAATGTTCCAACATCTTACTTACAGTCTTCCCAGAGCAGTGGAGCCATTTCAGAAGAAATGGCTGGCGTCCACAAACTTTTGGACATGTAGTAGAAAGAAAAGCAGCCCCAGCGTCATCACACACTCACACGACACACGACACGAAGACTGACTATACAAAGAGTATCTGAATTACAGACCACTGCTGACCACATACTACGGTGTGCAGGAGTTTCTGATAAAATGGCCGGGTACAGGGTAGATTACCTCGCTGTATATTTGTCGGACATGCCGTGTAATCCATGCAAAGCCCTCGTGTGACGCGAGCTGGAGGACAGAGAAACCCCGGGAGCCCCGTCAATCATATCAAAACATATGAGGTCGACATGAAACAGATCTTTAACGATGTCATAAAGCGGAGAGCAGAGCCCGAGACTCACAGCTAAACAGAGACTGAGCTTAATACCAGTCACCATACACAACGTATGTGTGGAGGAGAGAGAGAGAGAGAAAAAAGAAAGAAAGAAAGAGGAAAAGAGAGATGAGAGGAAAAGAGAGATGAGGAAGAAAAAAGAACAAAGAAAGAGAGAAAGTTCATGGAGAGAAAGAGAGACAGACAGAAAAGTGACAGAGTGTTACAGAGCAGGAACACAGAGAGAGAGAGAGAGAGTAAAAGAAAGAACAATAGCAACAGAAGAATGAAAGACAGAAAAGAGAGAGACAGAACAGCATGAGAGACAAAGAAAAGAGAGCACAAGAGTGAGAGGAGAGATAGCAGAGAGACAAAGAGAGAGAAAGAAGTGAAAGAACATGAGAGAGACACAGAGGGAGAGAGAGAGAGAGAGAGAGAAAGAGAAAAGGAGAGAGAGAGAGAGAGAGAGAGAGGGAGAGAGACATACAGAGAGAGAGAGACATACACAGAAGGAGAAAGAGAGAGAGAGAGACATACAGAGAGAGAGAAAGAGAGAGAGACATACAGAGAGAGAGACACACAGAGAGAGAGAGAGAGACATAGAGAGAGAGAGAGAGAGAGAGAGATACAGAGAGACATACACAGAGAGAGAGATAGACATAGAGAGAGAGAGAGAGAGACATATATATATATATATATAGAGAGAGAGAGAGAGAGAGAGATACAGAGAGAGAAAGACATAGAGAGAGAGACATAGAGAGACATAGAGAGAGAGACATATATATATATATATATATATATATATATATATATATATATATATATATATATATAGAGAGAGAGAGACATACAGAGAGAGAGAGAGAGAGAGAGAGAGACATACATAGAGAGAGAGAGAGAGAGACAGACATACATAGAGAGAGAGAGAGAGAGAGAGAGAGAGAGAGAGAGAGAGACAGACATACATAGAGAGAGAGAGAGAGAGAGAGAGAGAGAGAGAGAGAGAGAGAGAGAGAGAGAGACAGACATACAGAGAGAGAGAGAGAGAGAGAGAGAGAGACATACATAGAGAGAGAGAGAGAGAGAGAGAGAGAGAGAGAGACTTGGTCCTGAGCCTGCTGTGAATGATGGCTGGGTTATCGGAGCTGAGAGTGAAGGCCAGGACGGCGTTTCTCCCGCTGCGTGTTTCATAATGACTCCTAGTTTAAAACAAGAGAAAGACTAGAAAAAATAAAAAGAGTCCAGGAATGTCCATCCAGCTTCAGGTAAACTAACACACTGTCCATCATGTAAACCCATTTTCCCCCGTCACATAATCAGCCGGCGCGGGCCTGAAACCCAACAAACCACAAAGAATGAAGGACAGCACAGCACCAGCAGAATCTGGAGAAAACAGCGAGCCATAAAAGGTGCAGTGCAGGACAGCAGGTCCAATCACGGCCTTATAAAAATAGCAGCGGTGCTGAAGCGGATCGACGAGGCAGATACGGAGAACGCTCGTTACTAAATACGTACAGCGCTTTATAATAAATCACCGTCCACACACGCTAAAGTACACCGGCCTTTTAAATAGGAACTAAATGGAGGCTAAATCAAAGTGATCTCTGAGCTAAATCATTACATACGCCCGGCGATAAAACTATCTCTCCAAAACATGCCAGGAAAGAACGCACGGGCACTCAAACACATACAAACAGAGCTCGGCCTCAGAGATCAGGTTAGAGAGAAGGAAACAGAAGCACCGCGCGACAGCAAATACGAGTTTTCTTAGAAGTGCTGTTTGGATCGGCCCTTTCAATCACGGCCGAGACGAAAACAAATCTCCAGCCATAAATTCCCCTCGCTGGAATCCGAGGCAACAACACGTCAAGTCGTTCGCGAGTGGAGGCTGTCAGACATGTGCGCACACACGGACAACCACCCAGACACAAAAGCCTCTCCAAGTTTTCTTTAGAAAGATTTATCTGCCCTATCGTTGGTCTAACTCAGCCCAGGACGCGCCACGGAGGGCTCAAACTAACTGAAACGAAGGCTAAGACTTCGCAAAACAACTCTTCGCCCCCTCAGATTAGAAGCCAAACAGACGACTGCTCCAGAATTCGGTCCCCCGGACCCCAATAACAGGCCCCATCTGCAGTGAAGGAAAGTAAAAACATGGCACTTACCACTCGAGGCTTGGCTTTAAGGGGGGCCGGGGTCAGCTCGACACTGGACTTCCTCTGAAGCTTGGGTTCGCTGCTCGAGGTCGGAGTCGCGGGAGTGGACCTGGTACCCTCGGCCGCAGCTTCCTCGGCCGAGGCGGGGGACTCCGGCGCCCCTTCGGATGCGTTCAAGGCCAGGATGTACTGTTCCGTCACGTCCTCCAGAGATGGGGTACCTTCCCCTTGGCTGTGTTTTGAGGGTCTTGAAGGTTCGGGCGCTCTAAAGGTGCCCCCCGGGGTGGTGTCGGAGGGCGCAATGGGCACGAAGGTGGCCGGTTCGCTGGCATGGCGCACGTGCTTGGGCCTGGTTTTAGGCGGGAGCTGAGGCAGGGTGGACGTGGAGTCGTCCTGGCGCTCTACAAGGGCCTGGTCCTCCTGCTGCTCCTCGAGCTGGTCCTCGTCATCGCCGGACTGCTGATGCGTGAGCCGGTGAGTGCGTTTCTTGTAGCTGCGGCGACTGATGCAGGGAGACAGCACCTGCGCCAGCTTGGGGTCGAAGGAGAAAGCGGACTCCCCGTCCGCTTTAGTGTCGCCGTTGCGGTGGAGGTGAGAGGGCAGGAGGTGTTCCGACTGCGACCGAGACCTCCTGCCAGTGTAAGCGCGCCGTCGCTCGCTGCTCAGCTCCCACAGCTCGTCTCTTTGCTCCGAGAGGATGGGCTCGCTGCTGGAAGGTGGGATGGGCTGCTCCGACTCGGTTCTAATAGGTTCATCCGGGTGCTTGTGGGCTTCGACGGCTGGAGCGGCGAGTTCTCCGCGCCTGCTGGGGTCGCTGAAGCTTTTCTTCTTCACCGCTTTTCCGTTTGCCTTCTCGTCAATGAGTTTGTCCATCGCGCCGGGCTCGTGCACGATGCTCTGGATCACCGTGCTGTAATCCCTCAGCCCGTCGCTGCACACAGAAAGGTCGCTGGCAGCGCTGCCGGTGCACTCAGACAGATCCGCTGCCGAGGAGTCCGCGCCGACTCCCACCTTGGAGTTTAGAGAGAGCGAGCCAAGCAAGTTGCTGTCCACGGAGAAGCCGTTGCTGGCGTCCTCCGTGACGGAGTGACGCCGAGGCATGGGATCACTGAGAGAGCGGTAAGCGGACTCGCCGTTGGACTCCCCGTTGCTTCCGTTGCTGGAGTCGGAGCCATTGTTGCCGGCCGAGGAGAATTTCCTCCGCCTTCTAAGAGCGCTGGGAGTCGGAGGAGCCTCCAAAGCCGCTTGGCTGACGTTTTTACTGATGTTTATGTCTCCTCCAATGGCTACCGCCTCGTATTCCGTCCTCACAGACGGGGCTGGAGCCGAGAGAGGCTTCTCCGGTGTCATGTCAGCCGACTGCTCCTCGTACAGTCCAGACTGATTCCAAACAGCGAGCGTCTGGCCCAGCAGGTCCGTGCCAGAGGACGGCCCTCCAGCCTCCGGCTCTGTGACTATTCCTTCATCTGTCAGGCTGGACTCGTGTCCAGACAGCTCGTCCAGCGACTTATCACAGAACACGTTCTCCTCGGAGTTTCCTCTCGGTAAGCACTTTCCACTTCCGCTGTCAGGCTGCTCTGCGTACTCAGCGACTGCAGTCTGCCCGTCTTTGTTCTCCTGCTGCTTTGCGTTCGCTGCTCCTTTACCATCCTCCTCCAGAACGAAACTCTCCTTTCCTTTGAAGCCTTCGTCGTCTTCATCGTCATCATCCTTGCTAGCACTCATCTTGCAAATATCCCTGATCACCTGTCTGGCCTCCTGAACATAACGGTCCTGCAGAGGGGTCGGCATGGGCTCGTCATAGCCGTAGCCGCCCCTGCAATCGTCGCTCTCCACCTCCCTGTCAGAGACCACCACTCGATCTCCATCCCCTTCACAGTCCAGTCTCTGCTCAGAGGAGCTCCTCACAGCCGACCCGCTCCCAGAATACTGCCGCCCTAGTGGCTTTTCTGAGTAGGTGAAAGATTTGGCCCTCCTCAAAGTGGCAGTGAGATCTTTCAGCGAGGGCCTTCTGGCGTTCAGGCCGGGGGTTCTGGAGCCCATTCTGTACACAGCTGACGTGCCTTGTACGCCTTGTAAACTGGAGTTCAGCGCCTCCTCGCCGTTTCGCTCTCTCCTCTTCATCCTCAGCTCGGACAAGTCTGTTTTCAGGTAGCTAAGCAGCGATAGAGTTTCCGAGGCGATGTCAGGGTTTGACATGGATATTCTGTCCTTCTCCTTTTCGTTCGTGACCGAACGGCGGTACAGTCTGTTTTCTGAGGCACCAGGGACACCATCTCCTGGACCCAGTCCAGGCACCAGCCTGGGCCGAACACGGACAGGAGAGCGGGAAAAGTTGTCGCCGTGTCCGAAACTAGGCGAGCGGTACATAGTGGCATTGCCATGATACGTTTTGCTCAGGACAGAGGATGAGGCGCTGGAGACACTTGGCTGATCCTCTTCCTTCAGGGTCTCAGTGCTGGAGTATCTGCTGCTACTCCGTGACCCCAGAGGACTTAAAAGAAAAGAGGGGATGGTTACCTTGGATACCCGCGAGACGAGTGGGATGTGGCTGGTGCCGACTTGTCCCTCGGATGCTTTATACAGGCGCCTGTAACTCTCCTGAACCACGGAGGAACCCTGAGGCGGGTGCCCTCGCTCCCACGAATGCCCAGCGAAACAGGGCTTCGAGCGGAAGCCCTCAAGCCTGCGGCCTTCCATCTGGGAATCGCAGGACTGCTGGTGGCGCTCCAGATGCTCCGTCATCACGGGCTGCTCGTCACTGTCATCGGACTCTCCATTGTCTCTAGTGCAGCTGCTTTTCTTCTTCTTCCTCAAAGAGCGCCGTTTAATGTCCCGGCTGTGGTGAGCTAAACTCGCAGGACTGTCTTCCTCACTGCCGGAGGACCTCCGCGGTGTCTTAGTCCAGGCGCCATGCTTGCTGTTCCGAGAGAAATGTGTGCCAAATTCTCCACTGCAGCCGGCCAACGGGTGAGTTTTTCTACCCGCCTGTC
Organism: Megaleporinus macrocephalus; assembly: GCA_021613375.1. NCBI lineage: Eukaryota > Metazoa > Chordata > Actinopteri > Characiformes > Anostomidae > Megaleporinus > Megaleporinus macrocephalus. The sequence continues at coordinate 44,321,065 of CM038711.1, forward strand.
CTCCAGACTCGTCCTCCTCCTCCTCCTCTTCTCCGGAGCTCACCCTCCTGGCCGGCTCCACTTCCACGGAGGGGCCCTTGTGTGGTTTGGAGGAGCTATGTAAGGAATGCAAACTATCTGGTGGCTGCGGCTGCTTTGCCCTCTGCCTCTGCTCCTGCAGCTGCTCGCGGTAAGCACACGAGCGGGACCTGAGAGGCAAGGCGACCGAGCTACTGCGAGGCGGGGGGGTCGGCGGACAAGGCTTGGGGTCGCCGTCCACTCTTCCGGCCCAGCTCCCGGCTCCGCTTTTATCCGACGGCCGCTTTCTTTCTCTCCCACAGCTCAGCTCCTCACGGGAGCGCTTCCCAGCGCTGAAACTGGAGCCACCATCGGCAGCCAGCCCGCCCGTGCCATAATCGGAGCCACTCCCGTCCTGCCAGGCTCCCGGCAGCGGCGACTGTCTACCGCTTCTGTCCGAGGAGGTGCCTCCTCCGCCTCCGCCGTCGAAGGAATGGAGGTGAAGGTGGAGGTGCTGACGTCCAGCCAACTTCAAGTCGTCGGCGTCCGACGTGGACCTGTGCTGCTTCCTGCGCCGGTCCCCGAACAGCTCTCTAATTTTGGTGACGCTGGGCCAGCTGGAGTCCACCACCACGGTCTCGCCGTACGACGAGCTGCGATAGCTGCGGTGAGACTTGTACGCCCCTAAGACAAAAACATCATCTTCTGAATTCAAGCCGTGCAACAAGCCGCCAGAGCTATCAGAGACGTCAGAAGAGCTTCTCTTACCTGGGTTCCGAACCCGCCGCCTCGGGGCCCTGTCCGAATCGGAGCCGGACACCGACTCCTGAGCCGAGTGGTATTTATGATCCTTGTTGGCCGGAGGAAGATCCACAGGGTCCGGGCTCTGCTCAGCTAAGCCCCTGCTCTCGGCTGAAGGAGAGTCATCTGTCCTGATCCTGGCTGCAGGCTTGCCGCCTGAGCTCCCAGCACTGAACTTTTCAGAGAGCAGGCGCACTGAGGAGCCTGTCTTTAGCTCTGCGGTCGAGAGGCTGGCTGCTGAGATTTTGGAAACTTTTCTTGCCACAGCAACACTCGGCGTGTCCGAGGAGGGCTGAGCTTTCTCGCCTGCTGCCTGGGCTGCCTGAGGGGGAAGGGCCGCGCTCTCTAAATCCTCTGATTTGTGGCGTTGCTGCTCCTCGACTCCACTTTTATTTACGTTCCAGCTCTCCAGCTTTCTGAACGAGACAGAGCGATAAACAGACGCTTTGCTCTGCGCCTCCTTGCCTGCCATTGCGTCCCCCCTCTCTCTCTCTCTCTCTCTCTCTCTCTCTTTCTTTTATTTCCCTCCCTTTTTGTAGTTCATTGATAAACAGTCCCCAGCTTTTCCTTCGTGGTTACTTACTACCACAATGCCCTCATTTAACCACGCGCTGTTGGCTCTGCTTTCCAGAAGCGCAGAGAGTGAGTGAGAGGAGGAGGAGGAGGAGGAGGAGGGGGGGGGGTATGGAGGAGGAGGTGGAGGGGGGGAGAGAGAGAGAGAGAGAAAAAAAAAAAAAAGCACGCAAGCGCAAAAACAGCACAAGAAATATACGTGCGTAAAAACTACCTCCGGCGAGGGAAAGTCGCCTCCTGACCTCTCGGCGCGTCCTCTCCTTCCACGGCTCCAGCTCCAGCTCCTGCTCCTCTCAGCTCCCATGCACGGAGACCCGAGCAGAGAACTTCTGCCTCTCCTTCCTCAAGCAGCAGCTTGTTCACCCCGACAAGTTTGCCATGGCGCGCGTCCTCCAAAGCAAGTCCCATGTCCTCTCCGAGCGCCTCGAACTCATCGTCCTGGACCGGCACCTCTTTATTTGTCCATAATGAAGCCTTCCTTGACTTCTGTTTTCTTTCTCTCTCTCTCTCTTTCTCTCTTTCTCTCTTTTTTTCAGCACGCCAAAACTCGGTTCGAGGGTGGGAGGGGCTTAATGCGGTCAGAGCCCCTGGGGTAAATGTTGGGGAGGAGGCAGAGGGGGCTTTTCCTCTCTGATGTGAGCCAGATATTTCAGATATGGACCGGATAGTCACGCTGGTGGATAAACAGTGGAGCCTGTGTTGCAGCGTTTCTGAGCCTAAACATGAATTTAACTCCTATTTCTGCTTCTGTGATCCTGTATGGGTCACTACTTCATATCTGTGCTGTCGTGTTCTGCTTTTGAACCCCTCTGAAAGATCCAGATACATAAAATCTGGTGTACTGCGCTCTCACGTGGTGTTTCAACAGCTTTGAAGGGCAGTTCCACCAAAAGTTCAACTTTTTGGCAAACACAAAGGAAAAGATTCATGTGAATGATGATCCACTTGGGTCTAAACTGCAAACTCACCCACTGCAAGGTTCTTTAGTGTACCAGAATTAGTTGGGAATGGTTCTATATAGAACCCTAAACACTCAAAGAACCTGCTGTGTTCTTAAATGGCTCTGTATATGTGGTGATTTGGTTCTTCAGCTCGATGGAGAATGTGTACAGCTCTATGTAGCACCAAAAAAAACAAGGTTCTGCATGCCTATATGGTTCTTTACATGAAATATTGTCTCTTTAGGTCAGTGGTGTACATGTACGGTTCTATATAGCACCAAATGTTCTGCACCCGGTTCTGCTGTTGTTATGATATTGGCTTTGTAACCGTAAAAGAACCCTTATTGGTGCTATATAGAACCATTTTCTGCCCTGTGCTGTCTTGTTATGCTTTTGAACCCCAGTGAATCCTCCAGATACATAAAATCTGGTGTACCCCGCTCTCACCTGGTGTTTTCACAGCTTTGAAGGGCAGGTCCACCAAAAGTTCAACTTTTTTGCACTCACAATGGTCCACCTGGGTCTAAACTGCAAACTCACCCACTGCAAGGTTCTTTAGCGTACCAGAATCGGGTCACACATAGGAATGCAGCACTTGCTATCCCAAAACTGGCAAAGGGAATGGTTCTATATAGAACCTTAAACACTCAAAGAACCTGCTGTCTGCTTAAATGGCTCTATATATGCTGATTTGGTTCTTCAGCTCGATGGAAAATGTGTACAGCTCAATGTAGCACCAAAAAAACAAGGTTCTGCATGCCTCTGTGGTTCTTTGTGTAGTCCCTTGGTCGTTCAGGTCAATGGAGTACACACACGGTTCTATGTAGCACCACAATAAAAAGGTTCTGCGTGCCTAAACGGTTCTTCTTCTTGTTCCTGCCTTTGAACCCCCAGTGAATCATCCAGATACATAAAATCTGGTGTATCGCACTCTCACCTGGTGTTTCAACAGCTTTGAAGGGGAGTTCCACCAAAAGTCTACAATTTGTGCATACACACAAAAATACTTTTGGTGGAACTCCCCTTAAGCTGAAAAAAAAAAAAACTCCCAATTGACTCTCGACTCAAACATTCACAACCATTTCATGTAAGATCTTTCTGTGTGTGGGAGCTTTTACAGGTGGACGTCTGGTTCCATTCGCTTCTCTAGAATTCAGCATTTCCCACCAAACCACTCTGAATGACTGTGTTTATGTATGTGGAAATTCTGAAATATTGCTGGAGCTCCCCTTTCTTGGCAGCCAGTGACCAAAACACACCCATCCATCTATTATCTTCTGCTTTATCCAGCTAGCTGGGGTGACAGGTGGGGCTGGAGCTAATCCCAGCATCATCAGGTGAAGGCGGCGTACACCATGGACGGGTTGCCAGTCTATCGCATGGCCAGCACACACTCACACACTCACACCTACGGGCAGTTTAGAGTGAGGATCCTAACATGCATGTGTTTGGACTGTGGGAGGAAACCGGAGTACCTGGAGGAACCCACTCAAACACGGAGAGACCATACACACTCCACACAGAACCACCCGGACCGGGAATCCAACCTGGATCGCTCTGACCAAAACACATAACACAATAATCTTTAATCTTTTTTTAATTATTATTGATTTCTGATGCTTTAGTGAGCAGAGTAATGAAAACCTCACACTACAGCAGGAGACAGAGCACAATAGCAGATACGACAGGCCCACAGACTCGGAAAATAAAATAAATCCCATTAATTCACATTTCTATGATATTCACACGTACGCACAGCACACACAAGCGGACGCGCAGGCCCGTTCCTGCAGCCGTAACCTTTACAAGTTCGCGAGGCCGCAGGAACACACGCAGCTCAGCTTCACACATGGACGTCACATTCTTCCAGGCTGGGAAAAGAAAAGCATGAGAATGCAGCACATCCAGAACTTCATGGTGTTTATATCTTTCCAGAAGCTGCATTTAGTGGTTTCAACGCTACACCAGCACATCGTCGCTGTCCAAAGAAAAACATGCATCTCTATTTCTGGACACGTTGGATGCCGCTTACATTGCTGTGACGATGATTGGACCAATAGAAATGCTCCAGAAAGGCTTGGAAGAAACTCTGGTTCCATTGACTTCCATTGAAAGTAAAGAAGGTTTTAGGCCTCTCCTGTAAAGTTAGCATTACTCGTTTTTCTTTGGACAGCAACCATATGGTGCAACTGATAGAGGCTCACAGAGGCGGCCAGGCATCGTTTTCTCTCCATCTCTGTTTCTGGCAGCAGTTTGTCGGAGATACGATCTCTCAGAATATTACTTACGACTTACTTTCTCAAAAAATAAGAAATAGTTCATATTAAAATATTCATCTATCCATCATCCTCCGCTTTAGTCTAAAAACTAAACGCTGATTAAACTTAAATTTTATTTGTTGGGCCCAAGTCTGTGGTTGCTCATCTCAATAACTTCTCTCTTAACTTCGATGGTGTGACTGTAAAGCCTACTTATCTGAGCTCCTGCACCCGTACGGCCCTGTCCGGACTCTTAGGTCCTCTGACAGAGGTTGCCTGTCTGTTCCAAACTTCAGTCTGGTCACTGTTGGGGGGAGAGTTTTCAGTGTCATGGCCCCCAAACTGTGGAACACACTACCACAATCTCCTCGCGGCTGTTGCTCACGCTCCTCCTTCAAAGCTCAACTCCAAACAGTACTTAACTCATCTCTCATGTAAAGCATCCTTGGGTATATTAAAGATTCTATATAAATTAAACTTATTATTATTATTATTATTATTATTATTATTATTATTATTATTGTATTGGGCGAAGCCGGGGTACACCATGGACAGGTCACCAGTCCATTACATGACCAACACTCACTCACACCTATGTTCAGTTTAGAGTGAGGATCCTAACATGCATGTGTTTGGACTGTGGGAGGAAACTGGAGTACGCAGAGGAACCCACTCTTAGCACAGGGAGAACATGCACATGTTCTGCTAGAGGTTTAAGGAACCTTCACATAATATGCGAATATGTTTTCTACCAATTTGAGGATCCTTATTAGAACCTATTAGCATTTATTTGGCATCTCGTTAAACCTACACACTCTCGCTTCCATTCATGCAAAGTTCTTTACAGTACCAACATCGGTTCCTACAAAAGAGTGCAGCACTCGCTATCCCAAAATTCGAGAAAAGAGAATGGTTCTATGTAAGTGGTGCGTAAGTGGTTCCTGAGCTCGATGGAGAATGTGTATGGTTCTATATATAAGTGCAGAGCTACTGTCCCAAAATTGGCGAAGTGAATGGTTCTGTACAGAACCGTAAACACTCAAAGAACCTTTGGCATGGCTAAACGGTTCTTCGCATGGTACATTGGCACTTCAGAACAATGGAGTACGTGTATGGTTCTATGTAGTGCCTAAACAGTTCTTTGTATGGTCCCGTGGTTCTTCAGGTCAATGGAGTACATATATGGTTCTATTTAGCACCAAAAAAGGTTCTGCGTATCTAAACGGTTCTTTGCATTTGCATGGTTCTATATAGCACCAAAGAAATGGTTCTTTGCATGTTAGTTACATTAGTTCCTTAGGTCAAGTGATTACGTGTACGGTTCTATCTAGCACTAAATGTTCTGCACCATGTTCTGCTGTTGAAGAAGAACACTTTGTGGTGCTATTTAGAGCCGTTTCCAGAAAGGTTCTACAAGGAAGCATGAACACTTGGCATGGTGACAGGGTTGTTTAGGCTGATGGAGAATGTGTACTACTCTAGATAGCACCAAATGTTCTGCACCACATTCTGCTGTTGTTATATCAAGCTTTTAACCACAGAAGAACCCTTTTGGGTGCTACATAGAACCCTTTTCAGAAAGGTTCTACATAGCAGCATGAACACTTTGCATGGTGAAATGGTTCTTTAGGCTGATGGAGAATGCATACTAATCTAGATAGCACCACATTCTGCTGTTGTTATGATATCAAGCTTTCAAACATAGAAGAACCCCTTTGGGTGCTATATAAAACCCTTTTCAGAAAGGTTCTACAAGGAAGCATGAACACTTTGCATGGTGAAATGGTTCTTTAGGTTGATGGAGAATGTGTACTGTTCTAGATAGCTCCAAATGTTCTGCACCACGTTCTGCTATTGTTATGATATCAAGCTTTTAACCACAAAAGAACCCTTTTAGAACCAATTTTTAAGAAAGGTTCTACATAGAACCATTTGCATGGTGAAATGGTTCAGACTGATGGAGGATGTGCTGGGTATGTCCAGCTTGTAACACTGTAGAACCCTTTTTGGTTCTATATAGAACTATTTTCTGAACCCAATGCAATACCATGCAAAGCACTACCTAAGCCTGGTACTTTGGATGGCTCTATCTAGAACCCTTAAGGAACCATCAAGTCAAACTGCCACCAGAATCAGAAGGAAAGGCTTCGACCTGCCAGAAACACTCACACTCGCATTTAACACAACAGTCTTAGTTTAATACCCTTCATTCTCCAGTGGTCCCACCAGTGGAGGGATCTTCAGTCTAGAACCTCGTTCAAAACAAACAAGAAGAAAGTGTAATTTATGGCATCCATATAACACAGTCAGATTCCTGTATCGTGTCTTGGTGGACGCTCTGTAATTCAGGGATTTGTGCGGCGGGCCTGCTTGTTGCAGCTTCATCTTTTTTTCGGCTTGTTTTTTTTTTTTATGATATAAATACTTCCCCTGAACAGAGCTTGAGAACCCACTGCTGCGGTGTCTGAGATACTGCTCCGAGCAGAAATACTTTCCCTTTAAACTGGTACCGAGTCGGAAACAGCTAACCACAGTTTACTGTACAGGGATAACGGCTGCACTGCCGCCGGCTACAGAGCCTTTCTTGGTAGAACCCGACACCTAGTGGCTGGACTCGGTCACTGCTGCACAGAATTCACAGTTTGTACACACACAGAGTTCAAACACTCTTCATTACTTTCTTCCACCGACCCGCTTCAGTCCAGACTATATAAACATAAGGCTTAAGATTTGATGGGTTTTTGTCATTTGACATACAAAAACATAAACAATGAACGGAGGTGCTAAGTTCAGTGCTGGTGAAGAGCCGGACGTAGCCGTTGGTCTGCTGATGAAGTTGTAGAACCTATAATCCAGTGGTGGGACTACTTTTTGGGGGTGGAGGAGCCCAGGGCATCACTGAAATCTTCATTGGGCCCCTTATAAAGACAGAAAGATCCCATTTCTGAAGTAAATGTCGCCCCAGATATCATCACCACCACACAGGTCATCCACTGATCACTGATTTTATAACCAGACCCAGTTCTGAATTACAAGTTCTGTTGATTTTCTAAGTGAAAAGTCATTTACAAGTCCTGTACAGGGAACACACTTCACTGACGTCCACCGTTTGTAGAGTTTAAGTTGAAAACAAATAAAAGGGATGTGGCGTTTTGTTTTTTTTTAAATCTGATGCTCACCCGACAGTGCTCGGGGGGCCCCTGTGGTGTACTATATACATATATTTCACCTGATAGCTCACCTGATAGTATCTGGTACTCACTAATAGTATCTAGTGCACACCTTACAGTGCTCAGAGAACCTGAAAGAGTTTTTGTTTAAGGTTAAAAATATATATATATATCTCGCTGTCCTCTCGCTATCTTCTCGCTAACAGGGCTAACATTGCTAACAAGTCACAGAATCTCAAGCCAGCATATGAAACATCACAAACGTCTACTTTTGTACATTTTATACATGAAAATATCATGATAATAATCAGCGCTATGCTTTTAGCTTAAAGTTAAAAGGTCAAAAACACCCAGATTTCAACTTAGCTTAGCGCTAAGATACTACATAAATCCAATAACAATGCTAACAGCAATTCACATGTACATGTTTGGACAGTTCTGGATTATATGCGGCAGTTAGAAGTTTGTACAAGATGTTTGACCTTGTAGCAGCTTTACAGTGACTCTATCACAGCTCAGACTCACAGTCAGTGATGTATCTAGAACGTTCAGAAGGTTTAAGGTGAAGGTGTAACTTCAATTTATTTTGAATCTGTTTACTTTCATATTCTCTACGGTCATACTCCTGAGCCGAACTAACTCTCTCTCTTTACTCTTCCTGAGGTAAAGACTGTCCTCCTGTCTGTTGAACGATGTTGAAGGACTGACCATCAGGGCCTCCTCCCCACCCATCACCAGCCAGCTCTCCTGTCCATCTGTGTTACTGCTACACCCTCAGTTACATCACTGTACACCATCCAGATGCACCAGCATTGAGATAGGATGGGACTGTTTCAGCTCACGCCCACTTAACATAACGACTCAGTCAGAGACTGCCTCAGTCAGAGACTGCCTCAGTCAGAGACTGCCTCTACCTGTGCAGCTTCTAAAGCTTTGCTATCCAGATTTCAAACAGAGGCTATTTTCTTTAGTGTTTAGTTTAATAATCTGTAAATACTGTTTGGTCAGAGGAGGATGGGTCTCCCCTTGTGAGTCTTGGTTCCTCCCAATGTTTCTTCCTCCAGTCTGAGGCAGGTTTTCCTCACCACTGTTGCCTCTGTCTTGCCCACTGGGGGTATATGTTGTAGCTGTCTGTTTTCAAAGCTGCTTTGAGACACCATTGTTGTAAAAAGCGCTACACAAATAAACTTGACTTGACTTTACAATGCTAAAGTAACCAATAGAGGTTTATAGTCAATAGCATTGTGCTAATCGTGCTTAAATCTTCACACACATGCTTCAAAAACCAATTATGAGGTAAATAATTCTGTTTAATCATGATACTGTGGTTTCGAGCACATAGTGTTGAACATAGAAAGGACAAAAGTATGTGGTCGCTGTTAGAAAATCTCTGTTTGTTGTTTTTTATTTTGGAAAAACTTCTGGTTCCATTGACTTACATTGAAAGTAAAGACGGTTTCTGTCTCTCCTTAAAGTTGCCATTTGGAAAATACTGGTTTGTTTGTGATGGGTTTGGTACACGGTTTGGTGGCTTGAGCTTTTGTTACTTGGTAGCTACATTAGCCCTGATAGGAAGAGGATATCAACCAGTTATTGGCCCGCTTATGGCTAATAGTGCTTTGCAGGTGTTCCACTGTTGATTAGGTGGGGAATTCCAGAAAATGCCATTAGTTTTACTCTGAAAATCAAATTCACTTCTATTTCTTTCCTTTATCGTCCTTTGTAAATACCTTTGCAAGAATAATTTTCATCTAGCATAGCATAAAATCATTTTATATCAGATCTAGTCATTAGATTTTTTCATTATCCTCATAGCTCCAGTGCAACCAGACCTCATACACCAAACAAGTCTCGGCTCATCAACCTCACTTCAGGTAATAAAAAAGTTTAAATTAGGTTTCCCGTCTACAGCTTCAGCCGATCTTCTCTCTGAGCGAGGTGACCTTGAGCAGGAGGCTACGGGTGCCTCGCCTGAACTTGGACTGTGTGAAGTAGAAGAGGATGGGATCCAGCACACTGTTCATGCTGGCGAAGGGCCTGGTGCTCTTGTAGATGACAGCCAGGAGGTTCCTCATCTCACAGGGGGCCGTGGGCATGGTACGAACCAACAAATACAGAGTTTTGGTCACGTGGAACGGCAGGAAGCTGATGGCGAACACCAGGACCACGATTACGATCATTCGGACCGCTTTGCTCTTCCTGTCTTCGGCTGCCTCGCCTCTAGCTTCGGCTGGGCGGCACAGCACCCGCGCCATGCTGCAGTAAAGCCCCACGATGATCAAGAAGGGCACCAAGAAGCCCAAGCAGGTCAGAGCCAGTCCATATGGAAAGTACTGGGCAGAGCGTTCAGGTACGCTGAGGTCATAGCAGACCGTGCGGTTTCTCTGGACTCCAGTGGCCGCAAACTCGAAAGTCGGAGCGACCAGCGCGGCCACGATCAGCCAGACACAAACGCAAACCACCCAGGCTAGTCTGCGGCCTCCCTTTCTAGGCCACTGGGCCAGCGGGTGGCAGATGCCCATGTAGCGCTGGAAGCTAATGCAGGTGAGGAAGAAAATGCTGCCGTGAAGGTTGCTGTAGAACTGGAAGCGGACTAGCCGGCAGGAGAAGTCGCCGAAAGGCCAGTAGTCCCTGCTGGCATAGTTGTAGATCAGCAAGGGCAGCGAGCAGACGTAGAGAAAGTCAGCCACCGCCAGGTTCAGCATGTAGATGTTGTTGCGAGTCAGCGCCCGCCGCGTGCTCCATATCTGCAGGATGACCGCGACGTTGAGCGGAAGGCCCACAATGAAGACCACAGCGTAGACCACGGGCAGGAGGAAGCGCTTGAAGTCCTCGTTGTAGGTGCAGGACGGGAGGACGATGGGAGAGGAGGAGGAGTTGTCCATCTGGACAGCGACTCACTGTTTTACATTCTGAAACACAATGAAGGATAAAAACAGTTAGCATACACGCTAATAGTCAGTGTTTCTAATAAAGTGGCCAGTGAGTGAAAACACAAAATAGGTGTTTCTAATAAAGTGGCCAGTGAGTGGACATATATGGTGGGTGTTTCTAATAAAGTGGCCAGTGAGTGGAAGCACAAAATAGGTGTTTCTAATAAAGTGGCCAGTGAGTGGAAGCACAAAATAGGTGTTTCTAATAAAGTGGCCAGTGAGTGGAATTACAAAGCAGGCCAAATAAAGTGTAATAAATAAAGTGGCCAAAGAGAGAAGATACATAGAAGGCGTTTCTAATAAAGTGGCCTAAGAGTGGAAGTACATAGTAAGTGTTTCTAATAAAGTGGCCAGTTAGTGGAAGCACAAGGTCAGTGTGTCTAATAAAGTGGCCAGTGAGTGGAAGCACAAGGTCGGTGTTTCTAATAAAGTGGCTAGTGAGTGGAAGCACAAGGTAGGTGTTTCTAATAAAGTGGCCAGTGAGTGGAAGCACAAGGTAGGTGTTTCTAATAAAGTAGCCAGTAAGTGGAAGTACAAGGTAGGTGTTTCTAATAAAGTGGCCAGTGAGTGGAAGCACAAGGTAGGTGTTTCTAATAAAGTGGCCAGTGAGTGGAAGCACAAGGTAGGTGTTTCTAATAAAGTGGCCAAAGAGTGGAAGCACAAGGTAGGTGTTTCTAATAAAGTAGCCAGTAAGTGGAAGTACAAGGTAGGTGTTTCTAATAAAGTGGCCAGTGAGTGGAAATATATGGTGGGTGTTTCTGATTAAGTGGCCAGTAAATGGAAGTACAAGGTAGGTGTTTCTAATAAAGTGGCCAGTTAATGGAAGTAAAAGGGAGGTGTATAATAAAGTAGCCAGTAAGTGGAAGAACAAGGTAGGTGTTTCTAATAAAGTGGCCAGTAAATGGAAGTACAAGGTAGGTGTTTCAAATAAAATGTCCAGTAAGTGAAAGTACAAGGTGGGTGTTTCTAATAAAGTGGCCAGTAAATGGAAGTACAAAGAAGGTGTTTCTAATAAAGTGGCCAGTGAGAAGAAGAGGTAGTTTCTTGCTGGTGGTGTAGAGTTGCTGTTTGGAATCTAATTCAAGGTAATTAAGTGTGGAAGCAAAAGCTTAGATTCTTACTCTGAACTTATTAACGAGCTCATGGATTAAAATGATCCGGTCCAGGCAGCTTTAAATTCAATCCCAGGACTCTGGCCATTGATTTATGCAGGAAGTCAGTGGTGTAATGATGCTTGGCACAGACACCAAGGGCACTGGACATGTACATGAATCACACTAATCGCACTCAGAACCAGCCAAGTAGGGTCTAATTCCCCCTGTATGTTTTAATTAGCTGAAATCTGGCAACACAAGCCCTGCCCTGCCACATGTATGCGTGTTTGCATTCCCACAGGTGCTGCTAACATACATGCCTGACTGGAAGCACACTAGAACTAATGCATTAATTAAAACAAGACGCGCGGCTTTAATCCAGCTTCCTTCGCTTCCAGACTTCATCACAGCTGCTGATCTGTTTCTAACATTATTATACATTTCACAAACGGCAGAGACACACAGAGCAATCAGAACCAAACACAGCCGAGTCTGATAACCTTCACCATTACTTCTACAGTAGTTTGTTATAGTAATTTAAGTGAAATCAGTTCTGTTCCTTTAAAGACAGATTCCACTATTTCACAATTCCTGCATAGTTAGATGACTGAGATGTAAACTAAGACTTTCAGAGTGGTTCAGTGTAAAATATGTTCTAGAGAAGCATATACAGTCTCAAATGCTCACAGTGGTGGTGAATGGAACCAGACATCCACCCGTCTGTGTTTCTATTAAAGTGGCCAGTAAGTGGAAATACAAGATAGGTGTTTCTAATAACATGGAGACCCCTGGTTCCCATCACCACCACTATAAACATCATCACCACCACTGTAAACTGTGCCGAAGGTGTTCACAGTGGAGGCAATGATGTTTACAGTGGTGGTGATGGTGTTTACAGTGTAGGTGATGGTGTTTACAGTGGAGGTGATGATCTTTACAGTAGTGGTGTTGTTTACAACAGTGATGATCTTTACAGTGGTGGTGATGGTTTTTACAGTAGTGATGATGGTGTTTACAGTGGTGATGATGGTGTTTACTGTGGAGGGGATGGTGTTTACAGTGTAGGTGATGGTGTTTACAGTGGTGCTGATGGTAATTAGAGTGATGGTAATGATGTTTACAGTGGTGGTGATGGTGTTTACAGTGGTGATGGTGATGTTTACAGTGGTGGTGGTGATGATGGTGTTTACGGTGGTGGTGGTGGTGGTGTTTACAGTAGTGATGATCTTTACAGTAGTGATGATGGTGTTTACAGTGGTGATGATGGTGTTTACAGTAGTGATGATCTTTACAGTAGTGATGATGGTGTTTACAGTGGTGGTGGTGATGATGGTGTTTACGGTGGTGGTGGTGGTGTTTACAGTAGTGATGATCTTTACAGTAGTGATGATGGTGTTTACAGTGGTGATGATGGTGTTTACAGTAGTGATGATCTTTACAGTAGTGATGATGGTGTTTACAGTGGTGGTGATGGTGTTTACAGTAGTGATGACGGTGTTTACAGTGGTGATGATGGTGTTTACGGTGGTGGTGGTGGTGGTGTTTACAGTGGTGATGATCTTTACAGTGGTGATGAGGGTGTTTACAGTGGTGATGATGGTGTTTACGGTGGTGGTGGTGGTGGTGTTTACAGTGGTGATGATCTTTACAGTGGTGATGAGGGTGTTTACAGTGGTGATAAGGGTTTTTACAGTGGAGGGGATGATGTTTACAGTGGAGGTGATGGGAACCAGGGGTCATCAGGTCTACAACACAAATATATACATTTTATTCAATATCAAAACTCACCAGGGAACCTACACGGGTCCTCTGAGTGTTTATATGAATGTTAATAAGAATAAAATAGTGGAAAATCTAATAAATAAAAAAGACATTTCTGATGGTTTCTACTCCACACCCTGTATTATCCCTCCACCAGGAACAGTTTCAAATGTTTTATGGGAAATTTGTACTCAGACATAACATACACAACCAATACATATAATATCTTTCTGTGAGGGAGTCTATAGAGGTGGACATCTGGTTCCATTCACTACTACTGTGAACAGTTCTGACTCTATATCAGAGCAAACCCCTCTGAGTGCATTGGTTTACTGCTTAGCTGTTTTATTATCAGGATTTTTAAAAGAGAGGTCCAAGTTGCAATATCTGCACTAAACCACTAGAGGGTGCGAGAGTGAAGTCTAAGAAATTCTCTGCAGTGATAAAAGAGCGGCTCCGTGGTCACTAAGTGACTATTATTGAAAGGCTGGTGGACGACCGCAGATGAGCTACAGTCTCTAACTGAACAGCAGCAGGGTGGAGCTATAAGAGGGGTCCATGAAACCTCAATACACTGCAGTAACAGGTGGGCTACAGTCTGTAACAGCCCCCCTGCATTATGGATCATTTATTTTGGTGATTAAATGTAATGTTATTGGTATTGAAGTGCAAATAAGTGAACACATCATACATACACATCACACATGCACACACTGTAATACACAGTTACTGTTTACTGAATTTATATTGAAAAGATTTAAAAAGTTGTAGCCCGTTTTTTATTGCAGCATATTGCAGAATAAACACAGGACACAGTTTGGGACACAGCCGGGCAGCAGGCAGGTCCCCTCTAACCATACAGTTCTGCTTCACTGGGAACACTAAACCTACACAAACAACATAAACACACCCTTAACCAATTACTGGCAACATGCTCTCACAGCAGTGCGAGTCAGTGGTGGGACTCCATGGGGTTTTATGCTTTACAGTTGTTGTAGGTAGTAGAGACGTCAGCAGAACGTCAGCAGAACGTCTATGTTTAAAGCTGCACTATGTAAGATTTGTTATTAAAGGTGAAAGAAGTATAATTACAGAAGATTTAAAACCAGCTCAAATTGGGCGAGTCACCCCGTAAAGCCTGGAATAACAAAAAAGAGGCGTTGATGTTACTATGTCATACGTCTTTACACATTAACGTCACATGACTAGACTCGAAAAGAGAGGGTCCGGCTCCATGTTTAGACCTCTTGTTGCTTGAACTTACTGTAGCCTTCAATATGGTCAAGGTATGGTCAATCATAGTATAATCATTTCTTGACTTTCCTCTCTCTGTTGGTCCCTCTGCCGTTAAACCATCTTGGTTCACATCCTATTTAACAGATAGATCTTAGTTTGTGACGGCAAGCCCAAATCAGTTACTGCCCCGGTTAGTTAAGGAGTTCCTCAGGGCTCTGTTCTCAGCCCTCTGTTATTTAGTATCTATAAGTTGCCTCTTTGAAATGTTATCCGTTCCCACGGCCTCAATTTTCATTGCTATGCTGTTGGCATTTGGAGCTATGGTGGCCTTCAAACCCACTGAATCATTCCCACCACCCTCACGGTTGTCCTGCATTGAGGATATTAGGAATTGGCTGAATGCTAACATTCCCAAACAAGCTGAAAAAACAGATTTCTTTGTTGTTGGTACCACGTCAGCCGTCTCGGCCTATTCAGACTGCATGTTTGTTGCTGTTGCTGAGACCCCAGTCAGTCCATCCTCTACTGCGCTAACCCTTGGTGTCCTATTTGGACAATGTCTCGTCTTCATATCACGTATAAAATTGGGAGATTATATAGTGCAGCTTTATATTTGCTCCCCGAAGGAAGACTCATGGTTCAAACTTTAACTCTGTAACAGTTACTATGAATGCAGTATTAATAATGTTTTATAAAAGAATTTATAAGGTGTTATATTCGCATCTACATCATCTTATAATCCAGACTAAGTGTTATATTTAAACTCTTAATTTCTAACCACCTCCGCACGACCTGGCAGTGTTTGATTTAATTTTAGTTTATGATTTTGATATGATTTTCTTTTATTTATAATTATTTTTTATTTCTTTTTTCCATTCTTCTATCTTGATTTTTATTACTCTATTATTATTATTTTTTTACTATTTTATGTTTCACTACTATATTTATATCTATTTTTATTGACTTATTCTTTTCCTGATTTTAGTTTCTTATTCAGTTTTTTTTTGTTTTACAATTTATCTTACTTAATTTTGTCTCTGTTCTTGTTCTTTTTTACAATAAAGTACTCAATAAAATTAATTTTAAATTATTTTCAATCCCTTTTTGTTTAATAATTGTAACTTTTAAAAATAATATAACAATAATATAACAGTTGTAACAACAATATAGTATATACATGATATATAGATGCATTTATATATCATTGTGAACGTAGGATTTATAGGAAGTACCCATATGACTATATACAGCAGGTGTTTCTAAAAAAATGGCCAATGAGTGTAACTGGCATCTCAGTGTAAAAAAATGTCATTTGAGTGAAAAAATGTGAAAGTTATGACTGAAATTATCCTCATCCTGAAATGAGCTAACCGGGCGTGTGTCCAGAGACTGACTCACAGTTTTCTGAATGAACCCACCTACTCCAAGTAAACTGACGTAAGAAAAGCGGAAGCACGACAGACTTTGGCACCTGGGCACGACGGCGGAGCTCAGAGTATCCACGAATCGGACAGCAAACAGCTCACCCTGTGAAAAGAAAACACTCCGGCGCACCCAGATTGCACAACGGCTGCCCACCGTCTGAGCCTGTTAGAGTTCGTCTGCCCACATTTTGGGGGGTGACGAAATTCGCACACATTTTCTAGCCCGGCCTACGCTGTCGACACGTAACTTCCCATCAGCCCCGGCAGGGTCACTCACTCAGGATACGTCTAGACAAGTTTGTGGACAGGAAGCTGCTGTGCAGAAGTTGGGAAAGCGCTGAGGCAGAGGTAGAAAGTGTCCACTGATGAACATGGGAACGTTCAAGTGTAGAGCAAATGGGTGACTGTCCTTGATTTGCATCCTACTGATACAGTATTTACCAATAAGCATGGGTAAAATGATATTGTATACAAAAGTACACTGTCCTAACATCTTACAATACTTCAAGGGTATTGCAAGGGAACCAAACATCCACCTCTAAAAGCTCTCTCACAGAGAGTTATTACCTGTAATGGTTGTGTATATATTGAGATATATGAGATAGTTTTAGTTTTTTTTTGATTTTCCACTATTTTATCATCATGAACATTCATCTAAACTCATCTAAAATGTAGACCCCTGGTTCCCAACACCACCACTGTAAACACCATCACTACCACCACTGTAAACAACACCACCACCACCATAAACATCACCACCACTGTAAACACCATCACCACCACTGTAAACACCATCACTACCACCACTGTAAACAACACCACCACCACCATAAACATCACCACCACTGTAAACACCATCACCACCACTGTAAACATCATCACCACCACTGTAAACACCATCACCACCACTACTGTAAACACCATCACTACCACCACTGTAAACAACACCACCACCACCACCATAAACATCACCACCACTGTAAACACCATCACCACCACTGTAAACACCATCACTACCACCACTGTAAACAACACCACCACCACCATAAACATCACCACCACTGTAAACACCATCACCACCACTGTAAACACCATCACTACCACCACTGTAAACAACACCACCACCACCATAAACATCACCACCACTGTAAACACCATCACCACCACTGTAAACATCATCACTGTAAACACCATCACCACCACTGTAAACACCATCACTACCACCACTGTAAACAACACCACCACCACCATAAACATCACCACCACTGTAAACACCATCACCACCACTGTAAACATCATCACTGTAAACACCATCACCACCACTGTAAACACCATCACTACCACCACTGTAAACAACACCACCACCACCATAAACATCACCACCACTGTAAACACCATCACTACCACCACTGTAAACAACACCACCACCACCATAAACATCACCACCACTGTAAACACCATCACCACCACTGTAAACATCATCACTGTAAACACCATCACCACCACTGTAAACACCATCACTACCACTGTAAACACCATCACTACCACTGTAAACATCATTACCACCACTGTAAACATCACCACCACTGTAAACATCACCACCACCACTGTAAACATCATCACCACCACTGTAAACATCACCACCACCACTGTAAACACCATCACTACCACTGTAAACACCATTACCACCACTGTAAACATCACCACCACTGTAAACATCACCACCACCACTGTAAACATCATCACCACCACTGTAAACACCATTACCACCACTGTAAACACCATCACTACCACTGTAAACACCATTACCACCACTGTAAACACCATCATCACTGTAAACATCACCACCACCACTGTAAACATCATCACCACCACTGTAAACATCACCACCACCACTGTAAACACCATCACTACCACTGTAAACACCATTACCACCACTGTAAACATCACCACCACTGTAAACATCACCATCACTGTAAACATCACCACCACCACTGTAAACACCATTAACACCACTGTAAACACCATTACCACCACTGTAAACATCACCACCACTGTAAACACCATCACCACCACTGTAAACACCATTACCACCACTGTAAACACCATCACCACCACTGTGAACATCATCACCACCACTGTAAACATCATCACTGTAAACACCATCACTATCACCACTGTAAACAACACCACCACCACCATAAACATCACCACCACTGTAAACACCATCACCACCACTGTGAACATCACCACCACTGTAATCATCATTACCACCACTGTAAACACCATCACCACCACTGTGAACATAACCACCACTGTAAACACCATCACCACCACAGTAAACACCATCACCACCACTGTAAACACCAGCTCAACCACTGGAAACACCATCACAACCACTGTAAACACCATCTCCACCACTAGAAACACCATCTCCACCACTAGAAACACCATCACCACCACTGTAAACACCATCACCACCACTGTAAACACCATCTCCACCACTGTAAACATCATTACCACCACTGTAAACATCATTATCACCACTGTAAACATGATTACCACCACTGTAAACATCATTATCACCACTGTAAACACCATTATCACCACTGTAAACATCATAACCACCACTGTAAACATCATTATCACCACTGTAAACATCATTACCACCACTGTGAACATCACCACCACTGTAAACACCATCACCACCACTGTAAACACCATCACCACCACTGTAATCACCATCACTACCACTGTAAACACCATCTCAACCACTGGAAACACCATCACCACCACTGTAAACACCATCTCCACCACTAGAAACACCATCTCCACCACTAGAAACACCATCACCAACACTGTAAACACCATCACCACCACTGTAAACACCATCTCCACCACTGTAAAAACCATCACCACCACTGTAAACACCATCTCAACCACTGGAAACACCATCATTACCACCACTGTAAACATCATAACCACCACTGTAAACATCATTATCACCACTGTAAACATCATTACCACCACTGTAAACATCATTATCACCACTGTAAACACCATCATCACCACTGTAAACAACCACAACAACCAGCAACCAGAACGGTGGTGGAGAAATCCAGCGTTCCAGGCTGTGAAGGGAACGTCGCCACTTTTCATTCCTTTCCAACAAACAACCCAACTGTCAGAGCTCCATGTTGAATCTTTAAACCAGCCTGAAGTTCCTCTTCTCCACATTCTTCATCTAATGTTCCACCTTAAACACTGCAGCTCGTACAGACTCCAGAATGGAACCACAGCAGCGTTTAAGGTGGAACGGAAAATTCCCAAAACCAGCTGCTGAACTTCCAACATCTTTAACAGAATCCTGAACAACTTTAACTCTGCAGTCTGTACGTTTCACTCCGGACAGTTTCTCCAACACTCGGACACCATGGAGCAGCTTCAGCTCAGCGTTCAACACTGAAGAGACTGAAGAGACGAGCAGCTCCACCTTTATTAGCACCACAACCTCCAACAGTGACTGTAAGTAGCAGCCATGCTGTGTGAGTGGATCACTGTGTGCTGGTTGAAGCAGATCATCTTCAACTGAAAGTTTCACAGAGACACCTTTAACCTACTTTGTGTTTGATGTTCAGATCAAAGAGAGTAGCTAGTACAGGTAATGTTAGACACTAGCAGCTCCAAGTAACTAGTATAGCTAATTTAATAGTTTGACGGCGGAGCTTATTTACACTGAGGTTCATATTATTTGGTCTGTGTTGATTCTGTGTGATCATCACCACTGTAAACCAGCCAATCAGAAACTGTTTCCCCTTTTTGATGGGATTATGAATTATTCATTGAGCTCGGCTCTGATTGGCTGGTTTAATCTTAAAGTGTAAATGATTTTACAGCATTTCTATTGGCCCATTCCAACTTTCCCAGGAAATAAAGAGCAGCTGTCCTGTTAGAAATAATACAGAAAAAGAAAAAACAACGAAAATGGATATCCATGCATCTCTCTGGACAGTGATGATATGTAATAAACTGTGCTTCTGTCCTTATAGGTGGCTTAAATGTTGAATACAATTAAAAAATAAATGTATTTTTTAAAAATCACACAGTCTAAATGTCCCTGTGGCCCCAATTTCTTCGGAATGGTTTTGTTTTTATTTTAAAAAGCACATAAAAAGGCTTGAACTGATTCGGTCTGTCCTTATTGTTGCTGCTATTAGTTTTCCAGATAATTAATCGTTGTTTGGGTTCCTCAGAAAGCAGTTTCCTAATATATCCATGCAACCTGTTTTCAACCGCAGTTTAGCAGCTGCGCTTTACTAAAAAAGGAGAATAAACAGAATAAGAGAGAAAAGCAGCAGCGACTCTGGTGTCACCGACTTCCCTGTTATTTACGTTTCCACTGAAAGGTCTGATTGATGATCCTTTTCAGTTTAAATATTCCCAGAGGAACATTTTACGGCTCAAATCTCGCTCTTCGGCCGCTCGAGGGACTTAATGGTGATGCTACTGAGCTGATGTAGCATCTTCTACAGCCAGAAAGTCATCACAAATAAGACAGCGGTCTGACCCTGAATCAGCAGTCCTGCTCTGAGAAGACTGTGAATATGAGACCTTAACTAATAATATGAAGATTTATATAAAGCAATATATATACACACCGCCGCTCAAAAGTTCAGATCACAGTGAAATGTTCTTGTTTTAATGGAGTATCTTCTTCTTAACACAACAATGGACTGACGGGTCTCTAAAGAAAGTTGTTTCTTTCTGGTCATTGTGAGTCGGTCAGCAAGACATCAACTGCTGATCTTCAGATACTAAACTAACCTAGAATGTTGTTCTCCCTTTTATACTCACTTATTAGTAGAATGTTTTTCAGCTGTGATCACAATTGATCAAGAGTGTCCTAACAACCAATTAGTCCAATAACATCCTTAACTTGGATTGGTGGTCGTACCAGGAGATTTAGACAGAGGACTGAGAATTACTGATAATAGAACTATATGTAAAATAAGCCTCTATACAAAAATAGACTTTAATACAAACATTTTTATTCTTTAAAAATCATCTGATACACTTACATTAATTGTGAAATGGACAATATTGTTTGTGAATTGCATGAAAATTGCATGAAATGAAATTCTAAAGTGATCCTAAACTTTTGAGCGGTAGTGTAAATATTTATATATATATATTGTCCCTGATCCAAGCAAAATAAGTATCTCCAAAATAATAACTTTGCAGTAGAGGCCAAAAACTTTCTTAACTTTTAATGTAAGTCAATGGAACCAGAGGTATTTTGGAGCATTTCTATTGGTCCATTCATCATTAAATTTTCACACAGTATAAAGAGCAGCTGTCGTCATGGACATGGATATATGTTTTTCATTGGACATTGATGACACACACACACACACACACACACACACACACATATACACATATATATATATATATATATATATATATATATATATATATATATATATATATATATATATATATATATATATATATATATGTTGTACTCAAGTACAATACTCACATAAATTACAAATATTCTAAAATGTACTCAAGTAAAATACAAATACTCTAAAATGTACATAAGTACAGTACTCAAGTAAAGTACAGATACTTAAGTATGGTTCTCAAGTACAATACTCACATAAAGTACAAATATTCTAAAAATGTACTTAAGTACAATACTCACATAAAGTACAAATACTCTAAAGATTTAGTGAAGTACAGTACTCAAGTAAAATACAGATACTTTAAAAATGCATTTAAGTACAGATATTCTAAAAATGTAATTACGTACAGTACAGTGCTTCTCAGGTAAAGTACAGATACTCTAAAAAACAGTACTTATATATATAAGTACTCCGGTACTCTCCATCCCTGATACTAGAACGGACCAGTTTTACTTCTCGAAATAGATCTCATACTCCGAGCTCTCAGACTGAAGGTGAAGGTGTATTGTGGTGTTTGTAGTGATGATGTTAGTGGTCTGTCTGTAACTGAGCTGTACAGCTGCAGAGTGAGAGGCTCTTTTGGCTGCAGGGTAAACACTCTTTATCCACCGGCACCCGCAAACTTATCTCTGTCTGTAGAGCCTGATTCAGGAGTTTGGCTGGAGCTGTACCGCTAACAGACAAACGGCCTTCTATTCGGTGTCCGCCTTTTAGGGACAAGTAAACTGTTGCCCTGAGCACTATAGTGTGAAGAGTGTGGACGTGTTAGTATGTGTGAAAACAGGACTATGTGTGTGTGTGTCTGCTGAACTGAAGTCCAGTGCAAATGCTTACTAGATAGTTTACACTCTAATTTCTAGATAATCTCGTGTTGTGTGAACGTTTGTGACTGTATACGAGCGCTGGAGCAGGTCCAGGCTGGAACTATTCAAGAAAAAAAGAAAAAAAAAAGAAAAAACATCTGCAGGGTTGACCTTGTTTTCTTAGGAAGCTGAATAAACCTGCATGGTCATTAAAGGGCCGATATACAAAATTTCCTTTGCCTTGTTTGGACATAACTGAAGATTCAAAACATACTAGTTCACATTGTCACACAAACACGGGAGCTTTAAAATCTGTTTTAGGTTGTGATGTCACAAAAAAGCACTGCATATACATATAATGCAAATATTAAAGGTGCCATAGATAAATTAATTCAGAATTTAAAATTGTTCTCTGGTATTCTACATAGAAGGTACTTGGAGTGAAAAATGACCACATGTAGTTTGCACAACCATTTACACAATTATGATTTGGTTTGAGAGCTGTTTTCCCCATTTTGCTGAGCTCATGAATAATTCAATGAGCTCTGCTCTGATTGGCTGGTTGCAGGGACATGCTGTGATAATCACACAAAAGTGACACAGTTGTTGTGGTGGTGTGTAAATGTTCTGGTTGCTGGTTGTTGTTGTGGTTGTGTGTAAATGTTCTGGTTGCTGGTTGGTGTTGTGGTTGTGTGTAAATGTTCTGGTTGCTGGTTGGTGTTGTGGTTGTGTGTAAATGTTCTGGTTGCTGGTTGTTGTTGTGGTTGTGTGTAAATGTTCTGGTTGCTGGTTGGTGTTGTGGTTGTGTGTAAGTGTTCTGGTTGCTGGTTGGTGTTGTGGTTGTGTGTAAATGTTCTGGTTGCTGGTTGGTGTTGTGGTTGTATGTAAATGTTCTGGTTGCTGGTTGTTGTTGTGGTTGTGTGTAAATGTTCTGGTTGCTGGTTGGTGTTGTGGTTGTGTGTAAATGTTCTGGTTGCTGGTTGGTGTTGTGGTTGTGTGTAAATGTTCTGGTTGCTGGTTGTTGTTGTGGTTGTGTGTAAATGTTCTGGTTGCTGGTTGGTGTTGTGGTTGTGTGTAAATGTTCTGGTTGCTGGTTGTTGTGGTTGTGTGTAAATGTTCTGGTTGGTGTTGTGGTTGTGTGTAAATGTTCTGGTTGGTGTTGTGGTTGTGTGTAAATGTTCTGGTTGGTGTTGTGGTTGTGTGTAAATGTTCTGGTTGCTGGTTGGTGTTGGGGTGGTGTGTAAATGTTCTGGTTTCTGGTTGGTGTTGTGGTTGTGTGTAAATGTTCTGGTTGCTGGTTGGTGTTGTGGTTGTGTGTAAATGTTCTGGTTGCTGGTTGGTGTTGTGGTTGTGTGTAAATGTTCTGGTTGCTGGTTGTTGTTGTGGTTGTGTGTAAATGTTCTGGTCGCTGGTTGGTGTTGTGGTTGTGTGTAAATGTGTGTAAAAAAACACTCCAACAAAGATTGAATAGACACGTTTGAATAATTTATTTGTCTATATTTTTTATAATTGTTTAGATGTTGATTGTCAAACTGTAAGTAGATAAAATAAAATTATATATATATATATATATATGTGTGTGTGTGTGCTATGAATATTTTAGGCCCTCTGAGAGGGTGTGGAGGGCCATGATGGTTCCCCACTGATATATATATATATATATATATATATATATATATATATATATATATATATATATATATATATATATATATATATATATATGTTTGTACTATTTTAAAGTTAGTTTTAGCCTGTTTTCTTCCTAAATTTTCTTTTGAACTATTTTACTTTATTATTATTATTATTATTATTATTAATCTCTTACGCTCTTTTATCCTTTTCTCTTACCCTTTTTTTAATCTATTTTTAGTATTATTATTATTTCTATTTTTATATTCACTGTTATTTTTATAATTATATATGTTATAATATGTATTAGCTACTTTCTTCCCAGTTGTTTTAATTTATAATGATTACATTTATAAATCAATTCTTTGTCATGTCAATCACTGTTCTTGTAAATGCTCGACTACATTGAAAATAAGGATTGCCCTCAATGTATTTCCGAGCTATATGTCCCCAAACTTTTGCCAGGCTGCGCAGCACCCCACAGCACTCTGACAGGTGGGATATGAGTCTGTGCAGCAGATGACAGGCCGAAGATAGCCGTGCCGGAGTGTTCCTGATGTGAGCTTATTATAGACATAACACAACACTAACGACCCACATTACAGACCCCAAAACTGACCCGATCACAGCCAGTGGTCCCACGCAGCTCGCCGCTCATTCTATTATAAAGATACGGTCAATTCATTCGGCTGTAATAAAGCAGCACTAGATCCCGTCTCCTGTCCGGCTGTAATTAGATCTGCAGTCCTGTGCCCATCTCCTTAAAGGACAACCACGTTTTAAAAACTATATATTATTAAAGAGTTGAGATGAAAGGTTTGGTGTGTAATTCTCTATTCTAGAGTCTACGATTATTTACAGTGGTAGTGAATGAAACCAGATGTCTGAAAAGATGAATGTCTCTAAAAGCTCCCTGAAAGAAAGTTATTATATTAAATGGTTATGAAAACGCTGGCTGATGTCTGAGACAGTGTTGTATGACAGACTTGTGATAATGTTCTGGCTTATACTGTATTTTAATCCAGTTATTTTAAACCATTCCAGACGGAGGAATACATGCAGGGCATTGTGAGGCAAGATAGACCCTAATTTCTTGAATTTTCCAGAGTATACATACACTGAGTAATCTGAAATACATCAGAGTAAGAGTATATATACACTGAGAAATCTAAAAAACATCAGAGTAAGAGTATATATACACTGAGAGATCTGAAAGAAATCAGAATAAGAGTATATATACACTGAGAGATCTGAAACACATCAGAGTAAGAGTATATATACACTGAGAGATCTGAAATACATCAGAGTAAGAGTACATATACACTGAGAGATCTGAAATACATCAGAGTAAGAGTATATATACACTGAGAGATCTGAAATACATCCGAGTAAGAGTATATATACACTGAGAGATCTGAAAGAAATCAGAGTAAGAGTATATATACACTGAGAGATCTGAAATACATCAGAGTAAGAGTATATATACACTGATAGATCTGAAAGAAATCAGAGTAAGAGTATATATACACTGAGAGATCTGAAAGAAATCAGAGTAAGAGTATATATACACTGAGAGATCTGATAGAAATCAGAGTAAGAGTATATATACACTGAGAGATCTGAAAGAAATCAGAGTAAGAGTATATATACACTGAGAGATCTGAAAGAAATCAGAGTAAGAGTATATATACACTGAGAGATCTGACAGTAATCAGAGTAAGAGTATATATACACTGAGAGATCTGAAAGAAATCAGAGTAAGAGTATATATACACTGAGAGATCTGAAAGAAATCAGAGTAAGAGTATATATACACTGAGAGATCTGAAAGAAATCGGAGTAAGAGTATATATACACTGAGAGATCTGAAAGAAATTAGAGTAAGAGTATATATACACTGAGAGATCTGATAGAAATCAGAGTAAGAGTATATATACACTGAGAGATCTGAAATACATCCGAGTAAGAGTATATATACACTGAGAGATCTGAAAGAAATGAGAGTAAGAGTATATATACACTGAGAGATCTGAAAGAAATGAGAGTAAGAGTATATATACACTGAGAGATCTGAAAGAAATGAGAATAAGAGTATATATACACTGAGAGATCTGAAAGAAATCAGAGTAAGAGTATATATACACTGAGAGATCTGAAAGAAATCAGAATAAGAGTATATATACACTGAGAAATCTGAAATACATCAGAGTAAGAGTATATATACATTGAGAGATCAGAAAGAAATCAGAGTAAGAGTATATATACACTGAGAGATCTGAAAAAATTAGAGTAAGAGTATATATACATTGAGAGGTCTGAAAGAAATCAGAATAAGAGTATATATACAATGAGAGATCTGAAAGAAATCAGAATAAGTGTATATATACACTGAGAGATCTGAAAGAAATCAGAGTAAGAGTATATATACACTGAGAGATCTGAAAGAAATCAGAGTAAGAGTATATATACACTGAGAGATCTGATAGAAATCAGAGTAAGAGTATATATACACTGAGAGATCTGAAAAAATCAGAGTAAGAGTATATATACACTGAGAGATCTGAAAGAAATCAGAGTAAGAGTATATATACACTGAGAGATCTGAAAGAAATCAGAGTAAGAGTATATATACACAGAGATGTGATCAGAGTAAGAGTATATATACACTGAGAGATGTGATCAGAGTAAGAGTATATATACACTGAGAGATGTGATCAGAGTAAGAGTATATATACACTGAGAGATCTGAAAGAAATCAGAGTAAGAGTATATATACACTGAGAGATCTGAAACACATCAGAGTAAGAGTATATATACACTGAGAGATCTGAAAGAAATCAGAGTAAGAGTATATATACACTGAGAGATCTGAAACACATCAGAGTAAGAGTATATATACACTGAGAGATCTGAAATACATCAGAGTAAGAGTACATATACACTGAGAGATCTGAAATACATCAGAGTAAGAGTATATATACACTGAGAGATCTGAAATACATCCGAGTAAGAGTATATATACACTGAGAGATCTGAAAGAAATCAGAGTAAGAGTATATATACACTGAGAGATCTGAAATACATCAGAGTAAGAGTATATATACACTGAGAGATCTGAAAGAAATCAGAGTAAGAGTATATATACACTGAGAGATCTGAAAGAAATCAGAGTAAGAGTATATATACACTGAGAGATCTGATAGAAATCAGAGTAAGAGTATATATACACTGAGAGATCTGAAAGAAATCAGAGTAAGAGTATATATACACTGAGAGATCTGAAAGAAATCAGAGTAAGAGTATATATACACTGAGAGATCTGACAGTAATCAGAGTAAGAGTATATATACACTGAGAGATCTGAAAGAAATCAGAGTAAGAGTATATATACACTGAGAGATCTGAAAGAAATCAGAGTAAGAGTATATATACACTGAGAGATCTGAAAGAAATCAGAGTAAGAGTATATATACACTGAGAGATCTGATAGAAATCAGAGGAAGAGTATATATACACTGAGAGATCTGAAAGAAATCAGAGTAAGAGTATATATACACTGAGAGATCTGATAGAAATTGGAGTAAGAGTATATATACACTGAGAGATCTGAAAGAAATTAGAGTAAGAGTATATATACACTGAGAGATCTGATAGAAATCAGAGTAAGAGTATATATACACTGAGAGATCTGAAAGAAATCAGAGTAAGAGTATATATACACTGAGAGATCTGAAAGAAATCAGAATAAGAGTATATATACACTGAGAGATCTGAAATACATCAGAGTAAGAGTATATATACACTGAGAGATCTGAAAGAAATCAGAGTAAGAGTATATATACACTGAGAGATCTGAAAGAAATGAGAGTAAGAGTATATATACACTGAGAGATCTGAAAGAAATGAGAGTAAGAGTATATATACACTGAGAGATCTGAAAGAAATGAGAATAAGAGTATATATACACTGAGAGATCTGAAAGAAATCAGAGTAAGAGTATATATACACTGAGAGATCTGAAAGAAATCAGAATAAGAGTATATATACACTGAGAAATCTGAAATACATCAGAGTAAGAGTATATATACATTGAGAGATCAGAAAGAAATCAGAGTAAGAGTATATATACACTGAGAGATCTGAAAAAATTAGAGTAAGAGTATATATACATTGAGAGGTCTGAAAGAAATCAGAATAAGAGTATATATACAATGAGAGATCTGAAAGAAATCAGAATAAGTGTATATATACACTGAGAGATCTGAAAGAAATCAGAGTAAGAGTATATATACACTGAGAGATCTGAAAGAAATCAGAGTAAGAGTATATATACACTGAGAGATCTGATAGAAATCAGAGTAAGAGTATATATACACTGAGAGATCTGAAAAAATCAGAGTAAGAGTATATATACACTGAGAGATCTGAAAGAAATCAGAGTAAGAGTATATATACACTGAGAGATCTGAAAGAAATCAGAGTAAGAGTATATATACACAGAGATGTGATCAGAGTAAGAGTATATATACACTGAGAGATGTGATCAGAGTAAGAGTATATATACACTGAGAGATGTGATCAGAGTAAGAGTATATATACACTGAGAGATCTGAAAGAAATCAGAGTAAGAGTATATATACACTGAGAGATCTGAAACACATCAGAGTAAGAGTATATATACACTGAGAGATCTGAAAGAAATCAGAGTAAGAGTATATATACACTGAGAGATCTGAAACACATCAGAGTAAGAGTATATATACACTGAGAGATCTGAAATACATCAGAGTAAGAGTACATATAAACTGAGAGATCTGAAATACATCCGAGTAAGAGTATATATACACTGAGAGATCTGAAATACATCCGAGTAAGAGTATATATACACTGAGAGATCTGAAAGAAATCAGAGTAAGAGTATATATACACTGAGAGATCTGAAATACATCAGAGTAAGAGTATATATACACTGAGAGATCTGAAAGAAATCAGAGTAAGAGTATATATACACTGAGAGATCTGAAAGAAATCAGAGTAAGAGTATATATACACTGAGAGATCTGATAGAAATCAGAGTAAGAGTATATATACACTGAGAGATCTGAAAGAAATCAGAGTAAGAGTATATATACACTGAGAGATCTGAAAGAAATCAGAGTAAGAGTATATATACACTGAGAGATCTGACAGTAATCAGAGTAAGAGTATATATACACTGAGAGATCTGAAAGAAATCAGAGTAAGAGTATATATACACTGAGAGATCTGAAAGAAATCAGAGTAAGAGTATATATACACTGAGAGATCTGAAAGAAATCAGAGTAAGAGTATATATACACTGAGAGATCTGATAGAAATCAGAGGAAGAGTATATATACACTGAGAGATCTGAAAGAAATCAGAGTAAGAGTATATATACACTGAGAGATCTGATAGAAATTGGAGTAAGAGTATATATACACTGAGAGATCTGAAAGAAATTAGAGTAAGAGTATATATACACTGAGAGATCTGATAGAAATCAGAGTAAGAGTATATATACACTGAGAGATCTGAAAGAAATCAGAGTAAGAGTATATATACACTGAGAGATCTGAAAGAAATCAGAATAAGAGTATATATACACTGAGAGATCTGAAATACATCAGAGTAAGAGTATATATACACTGAGAGATCTGAAAGAAATCAGAGTAAGAGTATATATACACTGAGAGATCAGAAAGAAATCAGAGTAAGAGTATATATACACTGAGAGATCTGAAATATATCAGAGTAAGAGTATATATACACTGAGAGATCTGAAAGAAATCAGAGTAAGAGTATATACACTGAGAGATCTGAAAGAAATCAGAGTAAGAGTATATACACTGAGAGATCTGAAAGAAATCAGAGTAAGAGTATATATACACAGAGATGTGATCAGAGTAAGAGTATATATACACTGAGAGATGTGATCAGAGTAAGAGTATATATACACTGAGAGATGTGATCAGAGTAAGAGTATATATACACTGAGAGATGTGATCAGAGTAAGAGTATATATACACTGAGAGATGTGATCAGAGTAAGAGTATATATACACTGAGAGATGTGATCAGTGTAAGAGTATATATACACTGAGAGATGTGATCAGAGTATATATACTCTTTACACTGCAGAGCTCATATCCGACTCTCTTCATTGGATTTCCTAATCAGATGTCTATGCTTTAACCTGCTGTAAGAAATTGTCTGTTTATATGATCACTTAAATAATCAGATAACTTCCAATTATGATCCCTGATACCAATTTCCCCCAAAATCTATATATTAATGATGCTGTATCACCAGTATCAGTACCAGTACCGCTGCATCACTGCTGGTTACTGATGATCTTTGGCAGGTCCAGGTTTTTAATTCCTTAATCCTGTAATATAAGAGTAACTCCACCATATAATAAACATTACTTACTCTCTCCTTCTTGTCACATGAGCGCTTCAGGTTAGGAGAGAAGATGAATACTGTCTCAAATTCCCAGGTTTAAAACATTGTAAGTATTAAACCTGGGAATTTGAGACATTATTCATCTCCTCTTCTAACCTGACACGCTCATGTGACAAGAAGGAAATATATCTACAGTCTTCACGTCCTGCTTCAGTCACACTTCACCTGATATGGGCTATATCTTTTAAAGCTCCCTCTGACACTCCAGAAACAAACGAACCTTTACTGTCAGGAGAACTGAACTTCAACACAGCCTAGAAGCCAGCAGACTGTGGGACCGCGCCTGCTTGACCTGTCAGGAATGACCGACCAAGACAAATATAAACATTCAGCACTGAATCGCTCCAGAAACGTGTTTTTATAAAGAAAAAACTGAACGATTTCTGCAAAAGTCTTCTTTACTGTACAAATATCACTCGCTCCTACACTGACAGACTGAATCCACAGCACCTTCCACCAGTTACAGCTTCAGTATGGTAGTTAATGTGGTAACTACAAAAACAAACAGAATTTCTTCTCAGAACCGTCTGGTTCTTTGTTAGAAGCTACTTTTGTTCTAGAGTTCTGTAGATTGTGCTATGGTGAAGTTAGTCTTCACATGGTTTTGTGGATACTGCCATAGTTTGTTTTTGGTGTGGTTTGTTTTTGGTGTGATTTGATCGTTTTTTGGTGTGGTTTAATAATTCTTGGTGTGGTTAATAGTTTTTGGTGTAGTTTGGTAGTTTTTGGTGTAGTTAGGTAGTTTTTGGTGTGGTTAATAGTTTTTGGTGTGGTTTGATAGTTTTTGGTGTAGTTAATAGTTTTTGGTGTGGTTTGATAGTTTTTGGTGTGGTTAATAGTTTTTGGTGTGGTTTAATAGTTTTTGGTGTAGTTAATAGTTTTTGGTGTAGTTAATAGTTTTTGGTGTGGTTTGATAGTTTTTGGTGTGGTTAATAGTTTTTGGTGTGGTTTAATAGTTTTTGGTGTAGTTAATAGTTTTTGGTGTGGTTTGATAGTTTTTGGTGTGGTTAATAGTTTTTGGTGTGGTTAATAGTTTTTGGTGTGGTTAATAGTTTTTGTTACTGTGTTATAGTTTTTGGTGTGGTTTGATAGTTTTTGGTGTAGTTTGGTAGTTTTTGGTGTGGTTTAATAGGTTTTGGTGTGGTTAAAAGTTTTTGGTGTGGTTTGATAGTTTTTGGTCTGGTTAATAGATTTTGGTGTGGTTAATAGTTTTTGGTGTGGTTTGATAGTTTTTGTTACTGTGTTATAGTTTTTGGTGTGGTTAATAGTTTTTGGTGTGGTTAATAGTTTTTGGTGTGGTTAATAGTTTTTGTTACTGTGTTATAGTTTTTGGTGTGGTTAATAGTTTTTGGTGTGGTTCATAGTTTTTGGTGTGGTTAATAGTTTTTGTTACTGTGTTATAGTTTTTGGTGTGGTTAATAGTTTTTGGTGTGGTTCATAGTTTTTGGTGTGGTTAATAGTTTTTGTTACTGTGTTATAGTTTTTGGTGTGGTTAATAGTTTTTGGTGTGGTTAATAGTTTTTGTTACTGTGTTATAGTTTTTGGTGTGGTTAATAGTTTTTGGTGTGGTTAATAGTTTTTGGTGTGGTTAATAGTTTTTTGTGTGGTTTGATAGTTTTTGGTGTGGTTAATAGTTTTTTGTGTGGTTTGATAGTTTTTGGTGTGGTTAACAGTTTTTGGTGTGGTTAATAGTTTTTGGTGTGGTTAGTAGTTTTTGTTACTGTGTTTTAGTTTTTGGTGTGGTTAATAGTTTTTGGTGTAGTTAATAGTTTTTGGTGTGGTTAATAGTTTTTGGTGTGGTTTAATAGTTTTTGGTGTGGTTAATAGTTTTTGGTGTGGTTTAATATTTTTTGGTGTGGTTTAATAGTTTTTGGTGTGGTTTTATAGTTTTTGGTGTAGTTAATAGTTTTTGGTGTGGTTTAATAGTTTTTGGTGTGGTTAACAGTTTTTGGTGTAGTTAATAGTTTTTGGTGTGGTTAATAGTTTTTTTGTGTGCTTAATAGTTTTTGGTGTGCTTTATAGTTTTTGGTGTAGTTAATCGTTTTTGGTGTGCTTAATAGATTTTGGTGTGGTTAATAGTTTTTGGTGTGGTTTAATAGGTTTTGGTGTGCTTAATAGTTTTTGGTGTAGTTAATAGTTTTTGGTGTGCTTAATAGTTTTTGGTGTGCTTAATAGTTTTTGGTGTGGTTAATAGTTTTTGGTGTGGTTTAATAGTTTTTGGTGTAGTTAATAGTTTTTGGTGTGGTTAATAGTTTTTGGTGTAGTTAATAGTTTTTGGTGTGGTTTAATAGTTTTGGTGTGGTTAATAGTTTTTGGTGTAGTTAATAGTTTTTGGTGTGGTTAATAGTATTTTGGTGTAGTTAATAATTTATGGTGTGGTTAATAGTTTTTGGTGTGGTTAATAGTATTTTGGTGTGGTTTAATAGTTTTTGGTGTGGTTAATAGTTTTTGGTGTGGTTTAATATTTTTTGGTGTGGTTAATAGTTTTTGGTGTGGTTAATAGTTTTTGATGTAGTTAATAGTTTTTGGTGTAGTTAATAGTTTTGGTGTGGTTAATAGTTTTTGGTGTGGTTTGATAGTTTTTGGTGTGGTTAATAGTTTTTGGTGTGGTTAATAGTTTTTGGTGTGGTTTAATATTTTTTGGTGTGGTTAATAGTTTTTGGTGTGGTTAATAGTTTTTGGTGTAGTTAATAGTTTTTGGTGTAGTTAATAGTTTTTGGTGTGATTAATAGTTTTTGGTGTGGTTTGATAGTTTTTGGTGTAGTTAATAGTTTTTGGTGTGGTTTGATAGTTTTTTGCGTAGTTAATAGTTTTTGGTGTAGTTAATAGTTTTTGGTGTGGTTAATAGTTTTTGGTGTGGTTTGATAGTTTTTGGTGTGGTTAATAGTTTTTGGTGTGGTTTAATATTTTTTGGTGTGGTTAATAGTTTTTGGTGTGGTTTGATAGTTTTTGGTGTGGTTAATAGTTTTTGGTGTGGTTTAATAGTTTTTGGTGTGGTTAATAGTTTTTGGTGTGGTTAATAGTTTTTGGTGTGGTTTAATAGTTTTTGGTGTGGTTAATAGTTTTTGGTGTGGTTATTAGTTTTTGGTGTGGTTAATAGTTTTTGGTGTGGTTTAATAGTTTTTGGTGTGGTTAATAGTTTTTGGTGTGGTTTAATAGTTTTTGGTGTGGTTATTAGTTTTTGGTGTGGTTTAATAGTTTTTGGTGTGGTTAATAGTTTTTGGTGTGGTTAATAGTTTTTGGTGTGGTTTAATAGTTTTTGGTGTGGTTAATAGTTTTTGGTGTGGTTAATAGTTTTTGGTGTGGTTAATAGTTTTTGGTGTGGTTTAATAGTTTTTGGTGTGGTTATTAGTTTTTGGTGTGGTTTAATAGTTTTTGGTGTGGTTAATAGTTTTTGGTGTGGTTAATAGTTTTTGGTGTGGTTAATATTTTTTGGTGTGGTTAATATTTTTTGGTGTGGTTAATAGTTTTTGGTGTGGTTTAATAGTTTTTGGTGTGGTTTAATAGTTTTTGGTGTGGTTAATAGTTTTTGGTGTGGTTAATAGTGGTTAATAGTTTTTGGTGTGGTTAACAGTTTTTGGTGTGGTTATTAGTTTTTGGTGTGGTTAATAGTTTTTGGTGTGGTTAATAGTTTTTGGTGTGGTTTGATAGTTTTTGGTGTGGTTAATAGTTTTTGGTGTGGTTAATAGTTTTTGGTGTGGTTATTAGTTTTTGGTGTGGTTATTAGTTTTTGGTGTGGTTAACAGTTTTTGGTGTGGTTATTAGTTTTTGGTGTGGTTAATAGTTTTTGGTGTGGTTAATAGTATTTTGGTATGGTTTTAGAATTTTCGGTATGATTTGGTAGTTTTTGGTTTGGCTTTAAGAGGCTGGTTCCTCTCAAGGGTCTTCCTGACACTGAAGCTCACTGAGGGTTTCAGACCTGGAATTACTCTAAAGCTGATTTGTGACATGTGTAGTAAAAGGCGCTACATAAATAAACCATGAGCTCTTCTCACACTAGTGTTTGTATTGGTGTGTTGTTTGGTACATTATACTCTTTGTTACTGTACAGTCTGCACAACACTGCTCTTATATAACTCCTCAGCCACATCTCCCACATACAAACACATCACACTGCGGAGGGAGATTATTATTGTGTTCACTATTCAATATAAAAAAGAGGCTTTTCAGCAGTTCTTAGTAAAAGACTATCTCTCCACGCCGTTCAAGGTCCTGCCTGAATGTTTAAAGGGATGAACTCCGTCACCATGGCTGGGGTTTCTATGGTTCTGTAAAGAGACAAAGAGGTGCCTGGAAAGCCTGATTTATACTGTGGCTTAAATTCTCTGTAACAGTGTCAAGGGTTGAAGTACTTTGCATTTGTTTGTATGTGACAAACCTCAAACTTACACTTAGAACCATCACTACTGAAACACACATTTTTACTTTCAGCTGAATCTCCACTAACCTCTGTAGCAGCAGTAACACTACACACACACAGCTGACTCTCCACTAACCTCTGTAGCAGCAGTAACACTACACACACACAGCTGACTCTCCACTAACCTCTGTAGCAGCAGTAACACACACACACACAGCCGACTCTACACTAACCTCTGTAGCAGCAGTAACACTACACACACACAGCCGACTATACACTAACCTCTGTAGCAGCAGTAACACTACACAGACACAGCCGACTCTACACTAACCTCTGTAGCAGCAGTAACACTACACACACACAGCCAACTCTACACTAACCTCTGTAGCAGTAACACTACACACACACAGCCGACTCTACACTAACCTCTGTAGCAGCAGTAACACTACACACACACAGCCAACTCTACACTAACCTCTGTAGCAGTAACACTACACACACACAGCCGACTCTACACTAACCTCTGTAGCAGCAGTAACACTACACACACACAGCCGACTCTACACTAACCTCTGTAGCAGCAGTAACACTACACAGACACAGCCGACTCTACACTAACCTCTGTAGCAGCAGTAACACTACACACACACAGCCGACTCTACACTAACCTCTGTAGCAGCAGTAACACTACACACACACACAGCCGACTCTACACTAACCTCTGTAGCAGCAGTAACACTACACACACACAGCCGACTCTACACTAACCTCTGTAGCAGCAGTAACACTACACAGACACAGCCGACTCTACACTAACCTCTGTAGCAGTAACACTACACACACACAGCCGACTCTACACTAACCTCTGTAGCAGTAACACTTCACACACACAGCCGACTCCACACTAACCTCTGTAGCAGTAACACTACACACACACAGCTGACTCTACACTAACCTCTGTAGCAGTAACACTACACACACACAGCCGACTCTACACTAACCTCTGTAGCAGCAGTAACACTACACACACACAGCCGACTATACACTAACCTCTGTAGCAGCAGTAACACTACACACACACAGCCGACTCTACACTAACCTCTGTAGCAGCAGTAACACTACACAGACACAGCCGACTCTACACTAACCTCTGTAGCAGCAGTAACACTACACACACACAGCCGACTCTACACTAACCTCTGTAGCAGCAGTAACACTACACAGACACAGCCGACTCTACACTAACCTCTGTAGCAGTAACACTACACAGACACAGCCGACTCTACACTAACCTCTGTAGCAGTAACACTACACACACACAGCCGACTCTACACTAACCTCTGTAGCAGTAACACTTCACACACACAGCCGACTCTACACTAACCTCTGTAGCAGCAGTAACACTAAACACACACAGCCGACTCTACACTAACCTCTGTAGCAGCAGTAACACTACACACACACAGCCGACTCTACACTAACCTCTGTAGCAGCAACACTACACACACACAGCCGACTCTACACTAACCTCTGTAGCAGTAACACTACACACCCACAGCCGACTCTACACTAACCTCTGTAGCAGCAGTAACACTACACACACACAGCTGACTCTCCACTAACCTCTGTAGCAGCAGTAACACACACACACACACAGCCGACTCTACACTAACCTCTGTAGCAGCAGTAATACTACACACACACAGCCGACTCTACACTAACCTCTGTAGCAGCAGTAACACTACACACACACAGCCGACTCTACACTAACCTCTGTGGCAGCAGTAACACTACACACACACAGCTGACTCTCCACTAACCTCTGTAGCAGCAGTAACACACACACACACACAGCCGAGTATACACTAACCTCTGTAGCAGCAGTAACACTACACACACACAGCCGACTCTACACTAACCTCTGTAGCAGTAACACTACACACACAGAGCCGACTCTACACTAACCTCTGTAGCAGTAACACTACACACACACACAGCTGACTCTACACTAACCTCTGTAGCAGTAACATTACACACACACAGCCGACTCTACACTAACCTCTGTGGCAGTAACACTACACACACACAGCCGACTCTACACTAACCTCTGTAGCAGCAGTAACACTACACACATTCAGCGGACTCTACACTAACCTCTGTAGCAGCAGTAACACTACACACACACAGCCGACTCTACACTAACCTCTGTAGCAGTAACACTACACACACACAGCCAACTCTACACTAACCTCTGTAGCAGTAACACTACACACACACAGCCGACTCTACACTAACCTCTGTAGCAGTAACACTACACACACAGCTGACTCTACACTAACCTCTGTAGCAGTAACACTATACACACACAGCCGACTTTACACTAACCTCTGTAGCAGCAGTAACACTACACACACACAGCCGACTCTACACTAACCTCTGTAGCAGCAGTAACACTACACACTCACACAGCCGACTCTACACTAACCTCTGTAGCAGCAGTAACACTACACACACGCAGCCGACTCTCCACTAACCTCTGTAGCAGCAGTAACACTACACACTCACACAGCCGACTCTACACTAACCTCTGTAGCAGCAGTAACACTACACACACGCAGCCGACTCTACACTAACCTCTGTAGCAGTAACACTACACACACACAGCCGACTCTACACTAACCTCTGTAGCAGTAACACTACACACACACAGCCGACTCTACACTAACCTCTGTAGCAGCAGTAACACTACACACACACAGCCGACTCCACACTAACCTCTGTAGCAGCAGTAACACTACACACACACACAGCCAACTCTACACTAACCTCTGTAGCAGCAGTAACACTACACACTCACACAGCCGACTCTACACTAACCTCTGTAGCAGCAGTAACACTACACACACGCAGCCGACTCTCCACTAACCTCTGTAGCAGTAACACTACACACACACAGCCGACTCTACACTAACCTCTGTAGCAGCAGTAACACTACACACACACACAGCCGACTCTACACTAACCTCTGTAGCAGCAGTAACACTACACACACACAGCCGACTCTACACTAACCTCTATAGCAGTAACACTACACACACACAGCCGACTCTACACTAACCTCTGTAGCAGCAACACTACACACACACAGCCGACTCTACACTAACCTCTGTAGCAGCAGTAACACTACACACACACGCAGCCGACTCTCCACTAACCTCTGTAGCAGCAGTAACACTACACACACACACAGCCGACTCTACACTAACCTCTGTAGCAGCAGTAACACTACACACACACAGCCGACTCTACACTAACCTCTGTAGCAGTAACACTACACACACACAGCCGACTCTACACTAACCTCTGTAGCAGTAACACTACACACACACAGCCGACTCTACACTAACCTCTGTAGCAGCAGTAACACTACACACTCACACAGCCGACTCTCCACTAACCTCTGTAGCAGTAACACTACACACACACGCAGCCGACTCTACACTAACCTCTGTAGCAGCAGTAACACTACACACACCGCCGACTCTACACTAACCTGAATGCTATGTGGAGGTCTTTTAAGGTCTTGGTCTTCTGTTACAGAACGTCTCCGTGTCCATGCATGCTGTTGAAATGTGGACCACAGGAAGCGTTCATGGCCGCGTTACTAATCTAATGGACTCCCTAATGAAAACACAGAGATTTCAACTGGACAACAATCATCAGGCTCCAGACATCAACAGACATCATTTCAGGACCCGTGAATCCGCGGGACGCTCTCACATCAACAGAACGTCAAGTTTCTGTAAATTCCCAGCTGTGGTGGGACGTTCTCCCCCTACTGCATCATCCTGATGAAACATGTGAGTGATCTGTAGCGTAAACACACAGATAATAACATGTCACACAATCAGAGGTTGAAGCACGAGGCCGAAACTCAGCGAGCAGTTTGGAGTGAACGAATCAAAACCCTGTGGAATAAATGGACAAGTCTTTTACGGAAGCCCTTCCGAGGAAGATATCTGTGTAGCAACGTCCACCAGCTGTTGTTGGAGATCTACAGGAAACGTTAATCCTGCTCCTAAAAATCCTTAATGTATGGAAATAATAATAACCTCTCAAAACACACCCTCTACTCCGCCCTCTACAGTCCATATACATGTAATCTACATAGTTGAGTCGAGTCACATTATTATGACCACTTCCTACATTGGACAGTGTCAGTGTTCTGGTCTGGGGAACGTTTCCGTGGAATTCTCTGGACTCACTCATCCATGTGGAAGACACTCTCAACCCGATTTGGGTCTGAATCCATCCTTGCAGATTACGTACACCATACATGCTGATGGTCTTCTCTGGGGCGGATGGGATCTTCCAGCAAGACAATGAGACACATCCCACGACTAGAAATGTCCCACACTGGTTGGAAGAGCTGACCAAGACTTCCAAGTACTACTCTGGACCCCTAATTCCCCAAACTTGAACCCAACTGAGCATCTGTGGGACCACCTGGATGGTGGTGTTGGCTCTATGGATCCTCCTCCACGCTCCCTCCAGCAGCTGTGGGATGCACTGCAGTCAGCATGATACCTCCAGATACCTGTGACCACCTACCAGGACCTTACTGAGTCTCCCAGTCCGTCTAGCTGCTGTCCCTGCTGCACACAGTGGTCACTCTGGATATTATACTGACTTTGGACCAATATAGGCTCAATATTTCAGAAATCTTTTCATAGTCATTTCCAGTTTTATGAGCTTCAATGATCTCGTTGTAGACTGAGGAGGAAAC
The DNA here is from genome assembly GCA_021613375.1 of Megaleporinus macrocephalus. Lineage (NCBI taxonomy): Eukaryota > Metazoa > Chordata > Actinopteri > Characiformes > Anostomidae > Megaleporinus > Megaleporinus macrocephalus. The sequence continues at coordinate 44,360,784 of CM038711.1, forward strand.
CGGAGTACCCGGAGGAACCCACTCAAGCACAGAGAGAACATACACACTCCACACAGAACCACCCGGACCGGGAATCCAACCCAGATCATCTTACTGTGAGGAGACAGTGCTGACCACTACACCACCATACTGACCACTACACCACCATACTAACCACTACACCACCATACTAACCACTACACCACCGTACTAACCACTACACCACCATACTGACCACTACACCACCATACTAACCACTACACCACCGTACTGATCACTACACCACCATACTAACCACTACACCACCATACTAACCACTACACTACCTTACTAACCACTACACCACCGTACTAACCACTACACCACCATACTAACCACTACACCACCATACTAACCACTACACGCCCATACTAACCACTACACCACCATACTAACCACTACACCACCATACTAACCACTACACCACCATACTAACCACTACACGCCCATACTAACCACTACACCACCGTACTAACCACTACACCACCATACTAACCACTACACCACCGTACTGACCACTACACCACCGTACTAACCACTACACCACCGTACTAACCACTACACCACCGTACTAACCATTACACCACCATACTAACTACTACACCACCGTACTGACCACTACACCACCGTACTGACCACTACACCACCGAACTGACCACTACACCACCATACTAACCACTACACCACCGTACTGACCACTACACCACCGTACTAACCACTACACCACCGTACTAACTATTACACCATCATACTAACTACTACACCACCATACTGACCACTACACCACCGTACTGACCACTACACCACCGTACTAACCACTACACCACCGTACTAACCACTACACCACCGTACTGACCACTACACCACCGTACTAACCACTACACCACCATACTAACCACTACACCACCATACCGACCACTACACCACCATACCGACATCTACACCACCATACTAACCACTACACCACCATACTAACCACTACACCACCATACTAACCACTACACCACCGTACTAACCACTACACCACCATACTAACCACTACACCACCGCACTAACCACTACACTACGTGCCGCCCGTAAGTTAATATAAAGAAGTTTTATTAGTAGTGATTTTGGAGCATTTCTATTGGTCCAATCATCATTAAACTTCCACCGGATATAAAGAACATCAACTGATGTGGATCTCGAGGTGGAAAAACTTGAGAGTCCTGGTTTAAGCATTTGCTCAACGCAGATTAGGTGTTGTGGATGTTGTGGGTGTTGTTTGTTATGTGAGATTTAGATGAAGATCAGATCACATTCCTAAATCTGATCCATCCGCATACAGAATGTTGGCAAAAGTCCCATTTCACCTAAAGAGGGATCATCACTCGGTTTTCTGAGAACACTTGTATTTCGGAAAATACAAGTTTGGCAGGAGATCGGACTGAATTGCGGGGGATCGGACTGAATTGTGGGAGATTGAACTGAAATGCTGGAGATTGGACTACGCTATGGGAGATCAAAATGAATTGCGGAGGGTGGGACTGAACTGCGGGAGAGTGGACTGCATTGCAGGAGATTGGACTGAATTGTGGGAGATTGGACTGAACCGCGGGAGACTCGACTGAATTGTGGGAGACTGGACTGAATAGCAAGAGATTGGACAGCATTGTGGGAGATCTGATTGTATTGCGGAAGATCAGACTGCATTGCAGGAAATGGGGCTGCATTGCAGGAAATGGGGCTGCATTGCGGGAGATCGGACTGCGTTGCGAGTGACCAGACTGCATTGCAGGAGACTGGACTGCATTGTGGGAAACTGGGCTGCATTGCGTGAGAGACTGGGCTGCATTGCGGGAGACTGGGCTGCATTGCGGGAGACTGGGCTGCATTGCGTGAGAGACTGGGCTGCATTGCGGGAGACTGGGCTGCATTGCGAGAGAGACTGGGCTGCATTGCGTGAGAGACTGGGCTGCATTGCGGGAGACTGGGCTGCATTGCGAGAGAGACTGGGCTGCATTGCGGGAGACTGGGCTGCATTGCGAGAGATCGGAAGGCATTGTGGGAGATGTGATTGGATTGCGGAAGTTCCGACGGCATTGCAGGAAATGGGGCTGCATTGCGGGAGATGGGACTGCGTTGCAGGAGATCAGACTTGATTGCAGGAGATTGGACTGGATTGCGGGAGATGGAACTGCACTGCCGGAGATGGGACTGCATTGTGGAAGATGGGACTGCATTGTGGGAGATGAGACTGTGTTGCGTGAGATCATCCTGGATTGCGTGAGATCGGACTGAGTTGCAGGAGTCCTCCTGGTTAAGGAGGAAGAGTTGGCATCCCTGGTTGCGACTGTAAAGAAAATGTGCTGAAATGAGCCTGAGGGAGATTTTGGCCAACGCTCTGTAGGGCTTGTCAAACCACCTGAGACGAAAGGACATCTTTGTGGGCGGAGCATATAAAGGTCAACTGCAAACAGGTTCACATACTTCACATACGCTCATCAGTCTCCTGAGTTTGGTATGTAATGCTGATCATGATAAAATCTGAAAAAACTGAAATAATAAGTTTTCTTTAGGGACTATTTCACCTCACAACAGCCTGCACGTATCCATAAAGCTTTTAGAGGTGGACGTCTGGTTCCATTCACTACCACTGTGAACAGTTCTGACTCAGAACAGCAAATTTCACAACAAACCTCTCTGAAGGACCTTGTTTACGTCTCCTCTATTAAATTATGTCGAAATTTTGAAGAATAGGTGGAGTTCTCCTTTAGTTCAATTCCACATACATCATCTAGATCTTTATTAGGTAACACTAATGAACCTGATCTAGCCAATCAGTGATTTGTGACTACATAAATGAACTAAGTCTGAGTCCAGCACAGTTGGGACATTCTCCTGTTCATGCGCACCTGATTGGACAGATAATGTCCAGGTTTAGCAGAGCGCTGCACCGCATACCAAGTGTCACCAAAGTAGCCCCTCATGTGACCCGGGAACGGCCATGTGCAGCAAAAATAGACAAGAACTGGACACTTGAGCGGATGGTCAAGACATCACAGTGACGGGATGCTCTTCATAGTTTTGAACTGAGGCTCATCGCTCATTAGTTCATGACTAGTCCATGACCAGAGGTCAGTATGGAGCCAACCGGGTTGCCAGGTTTGCAATTTTCTCACCAATTTGTAAAAAGTCTGATAGACTCTCTAAGCAAACTTTGGGATTTTTGCTGGACCTGGCAACTCTGAGGAGTAACTATATGAATTCATTTTAAATAACCAGAAGAAGATGAAGAGTGACTGCGCAGTTTGCTATGTTGTCCCAAGTAGCTGCAATTGTGTTAGTTGATTGTTGAAAGGTATCCCAGGCGGTTGCAAGGGGACTGCTATGTGGTTGCTATGTTACCTCAAGTGGTTATTATTTTGTTGGTTGACGGTTGCAATGTTATCCCAGGTGGTCACTTGGGGATTGCTAGGTGGTTGCAATGGTATCCCAGCTAGTTGCCAGGATATTCTAAGTGGTTGTTAGGAGGTTCCTGGGTGGTTGTTGCTAAAGTATCCCAATTGGTGTTGTTGCGATGTTATCCCAGGTGGTTGCTAGGGGATTGCTAGGTGGTTGTTATGGTACCTCATCTAGTTGCTAAGTGGTTGCTATAGTGTCCCAATTGGTGTTGTTGCAGTGTTATCCCAGGTGATTGCAAGGGGACTGCTAGGTGGTTGCAATGGTATTCCACACGGATGCCGGGGATTGCTAAGTGGTTGCAAATGTATCTTAAGTAGTTGCGGAGAATAGAACATAGGCATACTTGTGTGTTCTGTGTGTTTTGTTGGCTTAAAAAACATGCAGTAAAAAAACAAATTGCAAAACATTCTGATTAAATATGTTACAAAACAAAACACATAACAATAGCATTAATTTCTAAAGGCTTCAAACTGCTGGCAGCTAAAATTAATGAAGCAATTTAAAAAATCAAAAAGCTCATAGAGATTGCAATGATCCAATAACAGGTAAACTGTACAGGTAAACTCTAACTCTACCTTCACCTACCTGTGTACAGGTAAAGTGTATAACACTACCTTCACCTACCTGTGTACAGGTAAACAGTCTAACATTACCTTCACCTACCTGTGTACAAATAAACTGTAAAACTCACACAGAAACCACTTTTGTCAGCTGATGATGTCATCTTGTAACACAATCTTTATTGCCCGCCTACCCTTAAGCAAGGCACACCCTCACACAGTACACTAAACCAGTAAAAACTGACCATTCTGAAACGTCCAGCTCCAGTCTAGCTTTCGATGGTGGATTAATCAACTTGTTCTACCGGACTTTCAGGATCGGACTCGGACTCAAACGGATACTCATTGTAAGAACAGACACAACAGTGTGGGGGTAATCCATGTGGTTGCTATGAGACTGCTATGGTATTCCAGGTGGCTGATCTGAGATTGCTATGGTATTCCAGATGGCTGTTATAAAATTGCTATGGTATTCCAGATAATTGTTATGAGATGGCTATAGTGTTCCAGGTAGTTGTTATAAGATTGTTAAGGTGTTTCAGGTCGGTGTTATGAGATTGCTATGGTGTTCCAAGTGGTTGTCATGAGATTGCTATGGTGCTCTAAGTGGCTGTTATGAGATTGCTATAGTATTCCAAGTGTGTTGACAATCAATTGCTATGATGTCCTAGTCAGATGCTATGTTGTTGCAATGAGATTACTTTGATATTCCAATTTGTTAAAGTGTGTGTGGGTGATTATCCCAGGTGGTTGCTAGTGTGTTGCAAAGTAGTTGCTGAGATCTCTCATTTGGTTAATAGTGTGTTGCCAGGTGGTTGCTATGATATCCTGCATAGTTAATAGCATGTTGCTATTATTGGACTTGTACCATTGTGATACAAGTTGTTTACACAAACCTTTGCAGCCCATTCATTCTTATGGAACAACAAATTACCAATTATACTATTATTACACAAAAACACAAAGCTTTACAAACACACAATTCCTGATCGGAACAACATTCCACAGTCGGAATGGTGTCAACATCTCAAAACTTGTGAGACATTTCAGCAGACAAAAAATATCACACTTTAAAGCTGAATAGTTCTAAAGAAATATCGTTATCGACCGATACTTAAGGTTGTAATATCGATATCGTGTCACCTCTAATATCACTCCAGCTTATTATTTAAGCTGTTGGTTCAAAATAAAACTGGTCAGAACAGTCAAACAGTTAAGATGACCAGCTCTTGTGTTTATATGGAGGTAGTACAGAAACACTGTGGGCTACTGACCTTGTTTTTCTTCTCAGCTGCGCGTGAAACGAGGCGCAAGGTGCAAGTCTGGACCGGTCAGCGCTTCCGTTCACCTCCTCTGGCTCAGTCTGACCCGCAGGAGTCCGTACCTGGAGTTCCGAGACATTCTCATCCACAGAACTTCTGCAGTAGCTCCTCGTCTCGCGCTGCGCCTTCACCACGCGCCTGATTCGCGAGCCCCACACAAACACACACACACAAACGCAATCACGCGCACGCACGCACGCGCTCACCGGGGAAGATGATCAGGCGATTCCGCTCAGAGGGACAACGCACTGCGCTCAGACTCCTGAACTCCTCTTCTCCGCTCTCCTCCTTCCTGCCCGTGCGGCTCACTGAGCGGCTCGGAGCGCGCGCGGTCCGCGAGGGAGCGTCTGAAAAGTGCAGGACAGTGAACGAGGCGCTGAAACAAAAGCAGAACGTCACGTGACTTTAAGGACATCAGTCTCCTTCACGTGTGCCAAGAGCTTCTGTTTCCCAGGAATGTCTCTTTAAGGAATTTTAAGGAATTTCTTTCCTGATCTAACTGCTGTTTGGTTCAGCACGGGGTCAGATTAGGACACTGTGGTGCCCCCGGGGTATTAGAGCTGCCCCCATAGTCACAAAGTGCTCACTGATCCACTGATAATGGCCCAGGACTCCGGGTCCCACCCTCAACTCTGTGTCTCTCATAGATATAATGATTAAGACAATGATTGACATTTCTATACATACTATATTATAAACTATATAGACAAAAGTATTAGCATTAATATGAACTTGGACCCCTTTCCACTCTTCTGGGAAGCTTCCTATGAGATTTCAGAGTGTCTGTGGGTATTTCTGCCCAGAGGATCATTTGTGAGACACTGATGTTGGACGAGGGGGCTCACGGTCTCCGTTCTAGTTCATCCCAAAGATGTTGGATGGGGTTGAGGTCAAGACTCTGTGAGGGTCAGTCAAGTTCCTTCACAATAAACTCACCCAACCAGCCTGTATGGAGCTACTTGTTGCGCTGGGATGCAGTCAGTCATGCTGGAACAGAGAAGGTTCTTCTCCAAACTGTTCCCACAAAGCAGACAACAGGGTAGAATGTCTTGGTCTGCTGAAGGATTAAGATTTCCCTTCACTGGAACTGAGGGTCCTCGGCGCACCCCTGAAAAACACCCCCATAGCATCATCATCATCCCTCCTCCACCAAACTTCACAGTCACAGCGCAGTCAGGCAGGTAATATTCTCCTGGTGTTCTCCAAACCTAGACACATCCCTCAGACTGACCAGATAGAGATGCGTGATTGGTCACTCCACAGAACACTGTGTCCACTGCTCCAGAGTCCAGCGGCGGCGCTTTATATCACTCCATCCGTCACTCTGCATTGTGCTTGGCAAAGTAAGGCTTGCATGCAGATGCTCGGACACTGAAACCCAGCCATGAGGCTCCACAGTATTGGTGCTGATGTTGAAGCCAGAGGAGGTTTGAACTCTGCAGCTACTGGTCAGCAGAGTGTTGGAGACTTTTACACACGTTGCTCAGCACATGGAATCCCTGCTCTGTAGCTTTACCTGCTCTGATACTTTATGACTGAGTTACTGTGATTCCTAAATGCTGCCAGTGTTCAATAAAACTCTCACAGCTCATGGAGGAAAATCTAGAAGGGAAGAAATTTCACTAACTGATCTTGTTGTAACAGTGGATCCTATTATAGACCACGCTGGAGTTCAGTAGCTCCTTAGAACCTCACACTCTTTCACTGATGTGTATAAAGACAGACTGCATGGTTAGCTGCTTGACTAGATACACCTGCAGTGATGGGACTGGACAAGTTCAATGATTCAGAGAGTTCTAATACTTACTTAGTAATATAGAACCACACCACACCTCTGTGCAAGCTAGCCAAAACCAACAAACTACAAAGAATATATATATATATATATATATATATATATATATATATATATATATATATATATATATATATATATATATATATATATATAAATCTCTCTGTATATAAAAATTGTCTCTCTGAGAATGATCCACCATCCTTATAGTACCTGCTCTGTGGTGGTCCGGTGGAAGTCCTGGAAGTACTCTGATTACATGAAGCCAAGACAAGGAACAATCACTGATATCAGCTTTAGTGAAACAAAATGTAAATGTTTAAAGCATGAAGACGACAAATTTGTATAACGATAACATTTGTTTGAGTTTACTCTGCTGCTCTCCTGGGACATTTCCTGAGCTGAGGCTAGGATTTGGATTTAAACAATGGAGTTGATGTTCCTAATGTTCACTGGAATGCTGTTCTAGGGTTTATGAGCTTTGTGGATTATCAAATTGGTTTAAAAACCAACCAACTAACAAACTACTAGGTCCTGCCACCTGCTAATGAGGAGGACGGCGAGTATAGAAAGCTGATGTTTCAGGACTGGTGTCTGAAGAACCACCTCCAGATAAGCATGGAGAAGACCAAAGAACTGGTGGTGGATTACTGCAGGTGCATCAGTGAACATCCAGGGTATGGACATCCAGAGAGTGGACTCTTATCAATCAATCAATCAACCTTTATTTAAGCTCGGATGTACATTGAGAGCAACCCTCTTTTTCAATGTAGCTGAGCATTTACATAGACAGGGATTGAGAATTTAATTTATAAAGCACTTTATAAAACAACAACTGTTAACCAAAGTGCTGTCCAGTAATGAATATGCAAGACATACATAAAAACAAACAAACAAACAAACAAACAAACAAAACCACAACATTAACTCTAAACTACATTAAAAGCCAAAGAATAAAAATAAGATTTCAGACGAGATTTAAAAACTAGCAGTGTAGGGCGTAGCCTAACATGTAGTGGCAACTCATTCCATAGTTTAGGGGCTATAACTGAAAAGGCACGATCTCCCCTGTGCTTCAGCCTGGATTTAGGGACCCCCAAAAGAAGCTGATCTGTGATGGAATGTATGGCTGCAAAAGCTCAGATAGCGAGATAGGTTGGCGCTAAGCCATTCAATGACTTATGAACAAAGAACAAAATCTTAAAATCAGTCCTAAAGCAGACAGGAAGCCAATGTAGGGAAGCCAGTATGGGCGAGATCTGTTCCCGTTTACGTGTAAAAAAAATAAATAAGATAAATTAAAATAATAATAAAAATATACATATATATAATTAAAACAATCTGAGAAGAAAGGAACTAATTTACATTAAATGAAAATTTAAAAATAACAGTGAACATAAAAGTAGAAATAATAATAATACTAAGAAAAGGATAAAAGTAAAGATTTAATTATTAAGAAATTAAGATAAAAAGAGGGCAAGAGATTACAAAAAAACAAGATATTAAAATAAAATAAAATAAAATAAAATAAAATAAAATAAAATAAAATAAAATAAAATAAAATAAAATAAAATAAAATAAATCATATATATGTTATAACTACCTAGGTGTTCACCTAAACAGCAAGCTGGACTGGTCAGTTAACACCACTGCACTTTACAACAAAGGCCAGAGCAGACTCTACCTACTGAGAAGACTGAGGTCATCAGGGAAAGCTCCTGAGGACCTTCTTTGACACAATATCTTTTATGGAGTGGCTTGCTGGGGAAGCAGCATATCAAACGACAGAGAAGAGGAGACTAGACTCTGTCCTGGGAAGCCCCCTAGACCCGGTGCAGGTGGTGGGAGACAGGAGGATGTTAGCCAAGCTGGCATCCATGCTGGACAATGACTCCCACCCCATGTATGAGACTCTGGCAGCACTGGGCAGCTCCTTCAGCGACAGGCTGCTTCACCCCAAGTGATTTTCATTAATCATCAATTGACCAAAAGTTTGATACTTATCACCCAAACTGAAGGCCTAGAAGTAATAACCAGTGTTAGCCACAGATCTAACGAATAATTAATAATGATAAATAAGAAAAGGAAACAGAGTGAGTCTAATCAAACAGCGGAGATGATCAGATTAACAGCTTAGTTTATTAACAGTTATCTTCAACAGGACTAGAAGTGAAAGTCAAGGGAACAAACAAAGGGCTGCACGGTGGTCTAACTGGCTGAGCAGGCACACCCGATCAAGGCTGATATAGTGTCAACATCAAAACTCCGCTGCTCCTGAAATATAGGCTGAGAAACATCTAGCAGGAGATAAAGAAAGAGCTGAGAAGGAGAAAAGGATATAGACGAATATAAGACGTTTGAATTTAAGTGAACTTGAAATAATGGTCTTAATAGATGAACAGAAATTAAAGGGGAATCTGCGATCAAATGGTTCACAGTGGTGGTGAATGGAACCAGACGTCCACCTCTAAAAGCTCCCTCATAAAAACATGATTGGATGAAATGGTTATGAACACACTGAGACTTCGTTTTACAGTAGTTCTGGGAAGCTCGGTGATATTTGTGTGGTAAACACTGCAGCATGCTGACTCGTGTCCCAGCACCAAAGGCCTGTGTAAACAGATACGTTTTTAATCTGGATATAAAGAATATTGAATTGGTTCTGATGAACGTACTAGCTGCTGAGAGGTTCCTGCCAGACCGTCTGACCCCCAGCCAGATTCGTAGTATGATATAATAATATAAACTTTAAAATTGAAGCACTTTTCAGACGTTGCCTAACTGACTGATTCACTCAGTTCAGCCACACTGACAGGAAGAACACTTTGTAATGTAACTGGTTGTGGTTTGTTCTTTGTAAGGCTGAAGATACAGTTTTATTCAGAAAGTCTCAAAACAGAGATTTTATTATATATACACATATACCCTCACTGCTAATCATCAGCAACACAGGCCACTTTATTAGAAACACCTACCTTGTACTTCCACTAACTGGCCACTTTATTAGAAACACCCACCTTGTACGTCCACTCACTGGCCACTTTATTAGAAACACCTACATTGTGATTCCACTCACTGGCCACCCTATTAGAAACACCTACCTTGTGTTTACACTCACTGGCCACTTTATTAGAAACACCAACCTTGTACGTCCACTTACTGGCCACTTTATTAGAAACACCTACCTTGTGATTCCACTCACTGGCCACTTTATTATAAACACCAACCTTGTACGTCCACTTACTGGCCACTTGATTATAAACACCTACCCTGTACTTCCACTCACTGGCCACTTTATTATAAACACCTACCCTGTACTTCCACTCACTGGCCACTTTATTAGAAACACCTACCCTGTACTTCCACTCACTGGCCACTTTATTAGAAATACCTAACATGTACTTCCACTAACTGGCCACTTTATTAGAAACACCAACATTGTGCTTTCAATAAATGGCCACTTTATTAGACACACCTACCTTGTACTTTCACTAACTGGCCACTTTATTAGAAACACCTTTCTGACCACAGGAGTGATTTTGACCAGATATTATTTGGGTGCTGGACCATTGTGGTGGACATGATAGTAAATCCAGTCATGAACAGCTCTGTGGTAAGACTAGAAGAAGATCAACACAAACTTTTCATCAGCAGATGGGCTAGAGTCTGGACCTGTACACCTACAAGCGAAGGGTTTCTGATAAATTGGCCAGTGAGTGTAAATGACATGAACAGTGCTGGCTTTGACTGCAAAGCAATAAGGTCAAAGGTCACGGTGTTTCACCTCCTCCTTCAGCTGACAGAGCAGAGCTAAACTTGCTCTGACACATCCCGGGAATGTGATCTACTCTGAGAAGCATGGAAGCCGTTTCTACCCACTTAATGATTTATCATTTTTGCTATCGTGGTTCAAACCTGGAGGACTATTTAAGATTACATGCCAGCGTTTAATAAACCTGCTGCTGATTAGCACATTAGCTTTTTCCTGCTATATCACATCTATTTCAATGGCATCAAGATACATATGAAGTTTGGATACTGACAAACTCCAGAATCAGTTCCTCTCAGCCTGCAGAAGAATGGTCATGTTGTCTATATGCACGGCATGGCCTGCTTAATCTAACAGGGAGGTGGCCTGCAGCCTGTTAGCCCTTGACCTTTTTTGGAGTTGGGTAGGCTTGGCCACCTAAAGTACTGCATAGCTAATGGCACCATTAGCCTGCACTGTCTGCCGGGGGCTGTGAGTCGTAACAGGAGCCGAGGCTCACAGCGTGAAATGTAGCCACTGGGCACTGACCTACACTGACCTAGATGATGTTAATGCTAGTTTTTATATTGTTATATTGTTAGAGAAGAGCCCATTCTAAGTATGGCTCCAGTGCAAGTAATTTGAGAAGTATCAATCATGGTTTTCGCTCTAACCATAGTACTGAGAGAGCAGTGGTTTGTGTTGTCAGCGACCTAAGGCTTAGATGTACAAAATTCTTTAGTTCTGGCCTAAAGTCTGTAACTTAGTGTAGTTTTTGATACTGTTGATCACAAGAATCTAATCGATTCGGCCTCTCAGGCACAGTTTTAGAGTGGTTTTTAATCAGGTTTAACAAACAGGCAGTTTCTGAATTCACTAGAAAATGATATTTCCTGTGGGGTACCACAGGGGTCAGTTTGGGGGCCTTTGCTTTTCTCTTTGTACATGTTAACTCCAGTTGACCAGGACATTAAGAAAAATGTTATAAACTTTAATAGTTAGGCTAATGACATGCATTTATATGTTTCCATTATTTTCGACAATTTAGAGTAAGATCTTCTTTAACTCTGTATACCAAACCTGATTCATGAAACCTGGGTGTGATCTAATGGGCAGAGTTGATCACTGTAATGGTCAGAGTTGATCACTGTAATGGTCAGAGTTGATCACTGTAATGGTCAGAGTTAATCACTGTAATGGTCAGAGTTGATCACTGTAATGGTCAGAGTTAATCACTGTAATGGTCAGAGTTGATCACTGTAATGGTCAGAGTTAATCACTGTAATGGTCAGAGTTGATCACTGTAATAGAGTTGATCACTGTAATGGTCAGAGTTGATCACTGTAATGGTCAGAGTTGATCACTGTAATGGTCAGAGTTGATCGCTGTAATGGTCAGAGTTAATCACTGTAATGGTCAGAGTTGATCACTGTAATAGAGTTGATCACTGTAATGGTCAGAGTTGATCACTGTAATAGTCAGAGTTGATCACTGTAATAGTCAGAGTTGATCATTGTAATGGTCAGAGTTGATCACTGTAATGGTCAGAGTTGAACACTGTAATGGTCAGAGTTGATCACTGTAATGGTCTCTTACTAGAATTTCTAAGAAAACAGATCAGTCCTGTTTTAAAAGAGCTGCACTGACTACCTGTATCTTTTCTGTACTCGTCTATAAACTCAAAATGATCTAGAACCTGCTACATCACAGAACGTCTCTCTGTTTATGTTCCAGCTGCTGATCTTAGATCTGCAGATACTGACCTTCTGCAAAAAAACCTTCAGTAACATACAGAGAACCTGAAGAGACTCTTTTCTGATCTAAGTCTATGATGTATTAAGACTCAGTTTCTGCTGTTACTTAGAAAACTGGCTGTAAAGCACTTCAAGCTGCCAGTTATATAAGAAGTGTAAGATAATGATAATGATTATTATTATTATTACTATAAAAATCAATTTAACATTCTGCCTCAGAACAACAATGTACTTTCTAACATGTATAAAGTGTTTACAAACAAACAAGACTTACATATACGCTACCAGTCAAAATTTTGGAAACACCTACCTGAATTTATTTAGTTATAAAGGTGTTTAGATCTGAATGTGTTGAGAGATGAGTGTAAATAGTGAAGTTGGAGCCTATATACTAAAAATATCTCTAAAACAAACATTTGACTGTATTTGAATGTAAAAATGAGAATGTATATTTTTATAAGAGCTATAAAACCACCAAACCTGTTAATCAGAACAAGATCTCAGCATCTACACTATCTTCTTCAGTCCTGTTAGAGAAGCAGATCATGTGGCTCCTCATGAAGCTGCTGGTCAGAATGTTCAAAGTATGTAAACCTGCATCAGAGCAAATGAGCTCATTTCTAAAAGACCCTCTAAACATTCTTTAAACACAACCAGATGTTTAATTCTGCTCCAGCAATAATTCCATACCGACTATTCTATAGTTCTGATCTCCTCACACTTATTCACTAATATTATTACTGTTATTATAGTACAGATAAGAACAGCCTGCATGGGTGTGTCCAAACCTTTGACTGGCAGTGTATACTGGGGGCTGGAGAAAGTTATTTATTTATAATCTGAGGCTCTGGTAGTTCATGTTTCCTGCACATTCCAGGACTATTCTTGCTCTATGACTCAATACATCAGGTAAATATCGACCAGGTAGAAATGGGCGTGTTAGAGCACTAAATTCCAAGATTAGGATGAAGAAATGTTGCTATATGTCACAGTAATCATCATAATCTCAGTAATAACACGCTCCATTGCGTCAAACACTTTAGAAAGCTGTTGATAGTCGAAACATGGCGCTCATTATTTTAATCCTTTAGTAAATGGTTCGACTTCATTGCTAGACTAAATACAGTGGAGTGTTTATAGTGTATGTGGGTCGTTAGCTTATAAATACACTCAAGGTGCGTCCAAAATTGCCTACTAGTCAGTAGGTACTAGATTAGAGTCAGTACGTACTGCTCAAGCAGTAGACTAGTAGGTAATTTCAGTAGGAGAGCTTTTGTAGTTACACAATCTCAGACGTACTACGTCCACCATATTACCACCGTCCTGTTAGCAAGACGTCAGACCACCACCGTAAAAGTCCTGCTATTCATTTAAAAGCTCGTTTACTGACAGATTTAGATCTTTTAGTGACTCTGATCTGAGTTTTTGTCTGATTATGTATCAGACGGTGTGGAGCTGTAGATCAGAGAAGATGAAATGGGAGGAATGTAATCATTGTTTATCTCAGCAGTAGCGCTAACTTCTGTAGCGGCAGTTCACTAGCCGTAGCCGTACACACAGCCGACGTTCAGCTTTACACCGTTTATTTACGCTTCAGTAGGTAATTTGGGTACCGTTCACCTACTACTCAATACCTACTGAGTATTCAGACATACTAGCCGCGCTCGCCTACTGATTTACTACTGAGTATTCAGACATACTAGCCGCGCTCGCCTACTGATTTCACTACTGAGTATTCAGATATACTAGCCACTCTCGCCTACTGATTTACTACTGAGTATTCAGACATACTAGCCACGCTCGACTACTGATTTACTACTGAGTATTCAGACATACTAGCCACGCTCGCCTACTGATTACACTACTGAGTATTCAGACATACTAGCCACGCTCGACTACTGATTTACTACTGAGTATTCAGACATACTAGCCGCGCTCGCCTACTGATTTCACTACTGAGTATTCAGACATACTAGCCACACTCGACTACTGATTTACTACTGAGTATTCAGACATACTAGCCGCGCTCGCCTACTGATTTACTACTGAGTATTCAGACATACTAGCCACGCTCGCCTACTGATTTCACTACTGAGTATTCAGACATACTAGCCGCGCTCGCTTACTGATTTCACTACTGAGTATTCAGATATACTAGCCGCGCTCGCCTACTGATTTACTCCTGAGTATTCAGACATACTAGCCACGCTCACCTACTGATTTACTACTGAGTATTCAGACATACTAGCCACGCTCACCTACTGATTTACTACTGAGTATTCAGACATACTAGCTGCGCTCGCCTACTGATTTACTACTGAGTATTCAGACATACTAGCCACGCACACCTACTGATTTACTACTGAGTATTCAGACATACTAGCCGTACTCGCCTACTGATTTCACTACTGAGTATTCAGACATACTAGCCGTACTCGCCTACTGATTTCACTACTGAGTATTCAGACATACTAGCCACGCTTGCCTACTGATTTACTACTGAGTATTCAGACACACTAGCCGCGCTCACCTACTGATTTACTACTGAGTATTCAGACATACTAGCCACGCTCGCCTACTGATTTACTACTGAGTATTCAGACATACTAGCCGCTCTCGCCTACTGATTTCACTACTGAGTATTCAGACATACTAGCCGCGCTCACCTGCTGATTTCACTACTACTGAGTATTCAGACATACTAGCCGCACTCGCCTGCTTATTTTACTACTAAGTATTCAGACATACTAGCCGCACTCGCCTACTGATTTCACTACTGAGTATTCAGACATACTAGCTGCGCTCGCCTACTGATTTACTACTGAGTATTCAGACATACTAGCCACTCTCGCCTACTGATTTCACTACTGAGTATTCAGACATACTAGCCGCTTTCACCTACTGATTTACTACTGAGTAGAAGGCAGGTAGGTGGTTTCGGACACACCTACTGTCTGATGTCTGAGACCCTGGGTCTGTCTCAAACCCTAGTGAGTGTGTAAGTAGGCTGTCTAGGTAGTGAGTGTGTAAGTAGGCTGTCTAGGTAGGGAGTGTGTAAGTAGAAGCGTTCTCTCCTCATCTCTCCTCATAAAACAGATTACTGAGACGCTCTAGTTAGAGAGAGACTGCGTCACGGCTTGTTCCCGCCCACTGCAGCACGCCACCGGTGGTTTAGCTGGTTGCTAAGCTACCGGTCGGCATCCAAAACAATAGCCCGAGGCTTAAAAATCCGCTAGCATAAATGCTAATGTCTGGAGTATAAAGTGTAAATGGTGAAGGACTCGTTACAGAGTTGATAATAAAATACTGTTTTGTGTGATTATATGACGAGAAACACATTAAAACTCCAGAGAGAATCAAAATAACTCACATTTTAAAACCACTTCACTGCTCGTAGATTAGCCTGCGGTGCATCATGGGATTGTCTTAGCGGCTGAGGAAGAGTTCGATACTTCTTTAAAATCAGGTCTAAATAAGGTTTCTCAGTAGACAGCATGTTTAAGGTATGTAAGAATTGGGACAGTCTACATGTAGGGAGCGCATACCATGAGGTAAAATGCTGCCTATGTAGGAGCTCACTAGGTTTTAAGACACTGTTGATGATTGTGTGGAGAAGATTTCAGCATTAAACTCAATTCATGGTGGAGGGACACATACAGACACAGAATGCTGTAAGGCAAAAAAATAGTCCCTGAAGAAAATTTACTATTTTCAGGTTTTTCCAGATTGTATCATCATTAACATTCACATAATCACTCAGAAGACCTGTGTAGGTTCACATGGTGACCCCTGGTTGCCATCACCACCACTATAAACAACATCTGGACCATTTTACACCAAACCAACTTGGAATCTCAAATATTGTATTATGCAGAACTAATGTTTGAAATCCTCTTTAAAGCAACAGTTTCGGAATCATTCTGATGGGACTCTGGCTTATAATAGGGAGAACAGCGTCTCAGTTATTCCCATTCCGCACCTGGAACTCCTGCCATAGTACTATGTAACTGTAGAGGGGCTAGTACGGCACCACATGTGGGTCTTCAGCAGCTATAAGAAAGAGCAGCACAGTATTCCCAGCATGGACATCAGAGCAGAGACGGAGAAGAGACGGAAGAAGACGTTGTCTTCAGTCTCGGACTGAGTATTACTGGCTTGCGAGAGTTAAAATAGATAAAAGGATGCTGGACAGTATCACGGATCACAGCTCAACACCAACAGCAAAGTGTCCATCATCCCTGGTAATGTTTTTTTATGAAAGACTGAGGGACGTAACCTCATTTGTGTCCCGTCTCACAGAATTTTGTAGTTTTTCCAGACGCCAAAAGTCGTCCAATCTCATTCCAATTACATGCAAAGAAATTGCACGATTTTGAAGATCACACAGAAACAAACAAAAATATGAACTTCTGGGTGAATAAGCTTTACCCACATTATATTTAGTTAGCTATACTAGTTACTTGGAGCTGCTATCGTCTAATGTTACCTGTACTAGCTACTCTCTTTGATCTGAACATTAAACACAAAGTAGATTAAAGGTGTCTCTGTGAAACTTTCAGTTGAAGATGATCTGCTTCAACCAGCACACAGTGATCCACTCACACAGCATGGCTGCTACTTCCAGTCACTGTTGAGGTTGTGGTGCTAATAAAGGTGGAGCTGCTCGTCTCTTCAGTCTCTTCAGTGTTGAACGCTGAGCTGAAGCTGCTCCATGGTGTCCGAGTGTTGGAGAAACTGTCTGGAGTGAAACGTACAGACTGCAGAGTTAAAGTTGTTCAGGATTCTGTTAAAGATGTTGGAAGTTCAGCAGCTGGTTTTGGGAATTTTCCGTTCCACCTGTGGCATCTGTACGAGCTGCAGTGTTTAAGGTGGAACATTAGATGAAGAATCTGGTCTAAATAGGAACTTCAGTTCAGTACAGTACAGTTCTATGTAAATGCTACAGGGGCAGTGATTTGATCATTACGATACTAGCCAAGATGAACATCAGCCATGCCTGTTCAGTTCTTTGGAAATTCCTGTTTGCTGATTTTACAATATTGGGGCAAAAATGATGACACCTTTTATATTTTATGTGTTATAATTCAGACTTAAATACTTAAAGTGAAAACTAAATTTTGCAACAGTTAAAAATCTTTACTGTAAAGGGGGCATGAATCTAATTCCCCCCTTTAACATCCCCCCTCAACATGTTATTGGAATTGGGGTGTTCAAGCTTTTGACTGTAACCCTAAAGGGGAATTCTGTACGTTTCACTGGTTGGGATGTAAACAGAATCATTCTGAGTGAATTTGCTGTGAATTGGTTGATTGTAGAGTCCCAGGTGTCGTTATAGTGGAGGTGATGGTAACCAGGAGTCACCATGTCAATAACACAAATATAGACATTTTATTGAGTATCAAACCCACCAGTGAATCTACACATGGCATTAGGATCATATAAATGGTTGTAGTCATAAATCTCTTTGGGGACTATTTTGCCTCTCAACACCTCGCATGTATCCCTCCACCATGAATTAAAAAAATGTTTTAGGACAAACATTGTTACTAAACAATAGCAATATATTTAGAACCATCTCACATAGTAATTGTATTGCATTTAAAGGTGGATGTCTATGTCTGGTTCCATTCACCACCACTGTGGACAGTCCTAGTATAGAGTGTTTTATAGCAAACCTTGAAGATTTCATGATGCTAAACTTTTAAAAAGCAGGTGGAGTTGTCCTACTGTCTTTTACAGATGTATAGAGTTAATTAGTGACTCTAGGATAACAACCCAGTGCAGACAGGCAATTGTTCCGCATAACAGAGTGAATGAAAAGTGAAAGAATGAAAACAATGTGTTGTTGACGTCTGATTGTTTAACGGGTGAGTACACAAAGGATCCTCTGCCCGATCCTGACTGCTGTTTAGTCTGAAACGGTGTTATCTATCAGGAGCCTGTTGTTTTTCGGAGAGTCTTTTATGGTGGTGTTTGGTTCTAAGTGAAGTGAGTATCAGCCTGAGGCGTGGTCGTTAAACCCGCCCCCCACTTTAATCCCGACACACCCATCCTCTGCCCTCAGGCTCTTCTCTAACTGCATCGTGAAGGGGAAAGTGTTTCAACGTACGGGTTTCCCACACTGACTACTCATTACCGCATGCAAATGAGCACTTAGAGTTCGTTTACTGACCTGTTGAGCTGCGCACGCTGTGTTTAGCTACATCAAAAACAGTGAAGGTGACAGGTGGGCTTATTTACATACGCACTCCATTAAACGAGCTCTGACGCTCCTTCAGAAAATATAGGATAACATCCTGGGGTTGCAGGGGGTGCTGGAGCCTTTTACCTTCACAGACAGGAGAACAACATGGGAAGGACCCTGGTTGCCCCGTAGGCTGGTGGGATCGACCCCAGACCCTGCCACTACAGCACCATGTCACTCTAAACAGTGCTCTCTATAAACAGATCTATTAACTAAATATATTTTATTATTCTGTTTAATTTTATTGCTGATGCCATTTATGTTGTCAAAACACTATAAATATGATTTGTTATCTAAATGATGCTCTACAAATGAACTTCATTAAAGTTTTTATTATTATTATTATTAGTAGTAGTAGTAGTAGTAGTAATATCAGTAGTAGTAGCATCAGTAGTAGTAGTTGTAGTAGTATCAGTATCAATAGTAGTAATAGTAGTCGCAGCAATAATATCAGTAGTAGTAATAGTATCAGTAGTAGTATCCATTTCAGTAATGGAAGTAGTATATTAGTAGTGGTATAGTAGTAGTAGCAATAGTAGAATAATGGTAGTAGCAGTAATAGCGCTAGTAGTATCAGTAATAGTAGTATTAGTAGTTGTAGTAGTATCAGTAGTAGTAGTGTTATTATAAGTAGTACCAGCAGTAGTAGCAGCAGTATCAATAGTAGCACCAGTATTGTTTGTAGCAGTAGTAGTATCCATGTCAGTAGTAGTAGAGTAGAGTGGTGGTGGTAGTAGTAGCAGTATCAGTAGTAGTATTAGCAGTAGTAGTAGTATAGTAGTAGTATAGAAGTAGTAATAAGGGAATGGTGGTAGTAAAGTATTGGTACTATTATCAGCAGTAATACTAGTACTCCAAGATACTCCATAAATAAAGTATCATATGGTTATGATTATTACTGTTATTACCAAGCTGGTGCCACAATGGTGTCAGAAGTGGGATATCGTCCACTCAAAGGCGAACCATAAAGAGGACTGAGCCAGGCCAAAGACTGCGAGACAACACAATAGGCTCGTTTTCAGCTGAAGGACAATGAAAGACACTGCAAATTGCTGAGAAGCCCATGAGATTGACCATGGCCCTCCAGCAACTCTTAGATTAGGTGCTGGCGGTGTGGTTGAGAGTTGAGGCTCCAGCTTACACATTGAGCACCCTTGAGCGTCCACAGTGCTGTGGCTAAGGCTGTGGGGTTAGTTGGAGTGGGTTTATCGTTTACAGTCAAGTAAAAAAAATGTTGTAGTCAGAACTGACATATCTACTACCTGGCTGGGTCACCTAGCACTCAGGTGGCTCTTCTCTGCTGCTGTTCAATAAAAGAGCATTTGCGTAATGTTCTTTGTTTCCTACATCCTATTCTGCATCAGTGACACAGTTTTATAGAGTTCTATACAACTGACACATAAACAACCTAAACTAAAATACAATAAAAATAAAACTTGACTTGTTTGGATACGTGCAAAAATGAAAATTCTGTTTGCTTCCAGTTTAGTAAACTATATACACATCGTCCAAAGAAAACAAGTATCTAAAAAATTGCAACTTTACAGGAGAGACCAAAAACATACTTTACTTTCAATGTAAGTCAATGGAACCAGATTTTTTTCCAAGCTATTTTGGAGCACTTCTATTGGTCCATTCGTCATTTTCACACAACGTAAACAAGCATTGGTGTTGTTTTTCACTGGACAGCGACAATATACAAAATATCATTGCTCTCTTTTACGGTTCCTCACTGTTTCTCTGCTGGTCCTCAGCATCAGCAAACTTGACCCTTCTGAAGGATATGAGGTCATACATGTTTCACTAATTGACCCACACAGACACAGTTAAATTAGATTGTGTTGGCTCTGCAGACGACGAGAGGAAGGAAACACACATGGCAGGTGGACACTGGCTGGATTTAAAAAGCTCGATCTGTACTCAGTAGAGCTGATTGAGCATTTATCTCAGTTCAAACCAATTACTGAATATCTGTGTGGGGCAAATTCACCAGGATGTCCGCTACGCTGTTTTTTTTCCTGGTGCATCATATAAAGTCAGTGTGGAGCAAATTTACAGCCGTCCTCCATCAGATATCAATACTAACAACAGCTGTTAATTCTGTGATGCCAGAATACGTCTCTTTAAATCTCATCTAACTCATGCTTCTGCTTACTGGCCAATTTATTAGAAACACCAACATTGTGCTTCCAATATTTGGCCACTTTATTAGAAACAACTTCCTTCTAATGTCACTCACTGTCCACTTTATTGGAAACACCTACCTTGTGCTTCAACTAACTGGCCACTTTACTGGAAACATTTACCTTGTACTTCCACTTATTAGCCACTTTATTAGAAACACCCACATTGTGCTTCTACTAACGGGCCACTTTACCAGAAACATTTAGCTTGTGCTTCCATTTGTTGGCCAATTTATTAGAAGCACCAACACTGCTTCCACTCACTGGCCGATTTATTAGAAACACCAACACTGGTGCTTCCACTCACTGGCCAATTTATTGGAAACATTTACCTTGTGCTTCCATTTGTTGGCCACTTTATTCGAAACACCCACATTGTGCTTCTACTCACTGGCCACTTTGTTAGAAACACCTCTCTTCTAATGTCACTCACTGTCCACTTTATTGGAAACACCTACATTGTACTTCCACTTATTAGCCACTTTATTAGAAACACCCACATTGTGCTTCTACTAACTGGCCATTTTACCAGAAACATTTACCTTGTGCTTTCATTTGCTGGCCAATTTATTAGAAACACCAACACTGTGCTTCCACTCACTGGCCAATTTATTGGAAACATTTACCTTGTGCTTCCATTTGTTGGCCACTTTAATCGAAACCCCTACCTTGTGCTTCTACTCACTGGCCTCTTTGTTAGAAACACCTCTCCTCTAATGTCACTCACTGTCCACTTTATTGGAAACATCTACATTGTACTTCCACTTATTAGCCACTTTATTAGAAACACCCACATTGTGCTTCTACTAACTGGCCATTTTACCAGAAACTTTTACCTTGTGCTTCCATTTGCTGGCCAATTTATTAGAAACACCAACACTGCTTCCACTCACTGGCCAATTTATTGGAAACATTTACCTTGTGCTTCCATTTGTTGGCCACTTTATTCGAAACACCCACATTGTGCTTTTACTCACTGGCCACTTTGTAAGAAACACCTCTCTTCTAATGTCACTCACTGTCCACTTTATTGGAAACATCTACATTGTACTTCCACTTATTAGCCACTTACCTTGTGCTTCTACTAACTGGTCACTTTATTGGAAACCCCTACCTTGTGCTTCCACTAACCGGCCACTTTACTAGAAAAATTTACCTTGTGCTTCCATTTGCTTGCCAATTTATTAGAAACACCTACATTGTGCTTTCACTAACTGGCCACTTTATTAGAAACACCAACCTTGTACAATTGCTGTAGAACAAGACTGTAGTGCATCTATTGCATCATAGTTTATCCGCCCCCTCTACACCGGTGTATGGAGAGTATAATGTCCTGCTGACTCCAGCGTTTGAAGCGGAAACAGGGAATTCATTAAAAGGTCAGTGGAAACATTTCACAAGTCCTGCACATGACATTCTGCTGTCAGACACTAACACATGAATGGATAACGCTCAGGGCTCCACGCTCTATCACAGCGGATTCATTGCTTCTCATTACTGCACTATTACAGTACACGCAAATAAGCCCTCTAACCAATCACAGTGTAACAATATAAACTCCACACAGAGTGGACCCTTGAAGACCCCAGAAAAGCCCCTGGAAGACAACGTAGATTGATCTTTAACTAAATCACATTACTGCATCAGCTAGTTTGTTTTCAATATATCACTGAAATAACCACAATGCGCAGCAATATAACTAAAAAATACCGTATAACATACAGGAGGATAAAACACAACACACAACAAATACATCAATAAAACTACTTAATCAGTGACACAGTTTTTATAGTTCATTACGTCTCTGCCAAGAACGATCTAGAACATTACACCTCCAATAATATAGTACCTCAGCAAGAACTATCTAGAGCTTTACATCTTTATTAATATATTACCTCAGCTGTTAGCATTAGCTAGTGCTAAACAGCAAGAAGTATCTAGAGCATTACATCTCAATTAATATATTACCTCAGCTGTTAGCATTAGCTAGTGCTAAACAGCAAGAACTATCTAGAGCTTTACATCTCCTTTAATATATTACCTCAGCTGTTAGCATTAGCTAGTGCTAAACAGCAAGAAGTATCTAGAGCATTACATCTCAATTAATATATTACCTCAGCTGTTAGCATTAGCTAGTGCTAAACAGCAAGAACTATCTAGAGCTTTACATCTCCTTTAATATATTACCTCAGCTGTTAGCATTAGCTAGTGCTAAACAGCAAGAACTATCTAGAGCTTTACATCTTTATTAATATATTACCTCAGCTGTTAGCATTAGCTAGTGCTAAACTCTCAGTGACCACAGTGGTCACCCTGTACTTCAAACTCATACTGTTACTCTCAGTGACCACAGTGGTCACCCTGCACTACAAACTCATACTGTTACTCTCAGTGACCACAGTGGTCACCCTGCACTTCACACTCATACTGTTACTCTCAGTGACCACAGTGGTCACCCTGCACTTCAAACTCATACTGTTACTCTCAGTGACCACAGTGGTCACCCTGCACTTCACACGCATACTGTTACTCTCAGTGACCACAGTGGTCACCCTGCACTTCAAACTCATACTGTTACTCTCAGTGACCACAGTGGTCACCCTGCACTACAAACTCATACTGTTACTCTCAGTGACCACAGTGGTCACCCTGCACTACAAACTCATACTGTTACTCTCAGTGACCACAGTGGTCACCCTGTACTTCAAACTCATACTGTTACTCTCAGTGACCACAGTGGTCACCCTGTACTTCATACTCATACTGTTACTCTCAGTGACCACAGTGATCACCCTGTACTTTAAACTCATACTGTTACTCTCAGTGACCACAGTGGTCACCCTGCACTACAAACTCATACTGTTACTCTCAGTGACCACAGTGGTCACCCTGTACTTCAAACTCATACTGTTACTCTCAGTGACCACAGTGGTCACCCTGTACTTCATACTCATACTGTTACTCTCAGTGACCACAGTGATCACCCTGTACTTCATACTCATACTGTTACTCTCAGTGACCACAGTGATCACCCTGTACTTCATACTCATACTGTTACTCTCAGTGACCACAGTGATCACCCTGTACTTTAAACTCATACTGTTACTCTCAGTGACCACAGTGATCACCCTGCACTTCAAACTCATACTGTTACTCTCAGTGACCACAGTGGTCACCCTGTACTTCATACTCATACTGTTACTCTCAGTGACCACAGTGGTCACCCTGTACTTCAAACTCATACTGTTACTCTCAGTGACCACAGTGGTCACCCTGTACTTCACACTCATACTGTTACTCTCAGTGACCACAGTGGTCACCCTGCAATACAAACTCATACTGTTACTCTCAGTGACCACAGTGGTCACCCTGCACTTCACACTCATACTGTTACTCTCAGTGACCACAGTGGTCACCCTGTACTTCATACTCATACTGTTACTCTCAGTGACCACAGTGGTCACCCTGTACTTCATACTCATACTGTTACTCTCAGTGACCACAGTGGTCACCCTGTACTTTAAACTCATACTGTTACTCTCAGTGACCACAGTGGTCACCCTGCAATACAAACTCATACTGTTACTCTCAGTGACCACAGTGGTCACCCTGTACTTCATACTCATACTGTTACTCTCAGTGACCACAGTGGTCACCCTGCACTTCAGACTCATACTGTTACTCTCAGTGACCACAGTGGTCACCCTGCAATACAAACTCATACTGTTACTCTCAGTGACCACAGTGGTCACCCTGCACTTCACACTCATACTGTTACTCTCAGTGACCACAGTGGTCACCCTGCAATACAAACTCATACTGTTACTCTCAGTGACCACAGTGGTCACCCTGCACTTCACACTCATACTGTTACTCTCAGTGACCACAGTGGTCACCCTGTACTTCAAACTCATACTGTTACTCTCAGTGACCACAGTGGTCACCCTGTACTTCATACTCATACTGTTACTCTCAGTGACCACAGTGATCACCCTGTACTTTAAACTCATACTGTTACTCTCAGTGACCACAGTGGTCACCCTGCACTACAAACTCATACTGTTACTCTCAGTGACCACAGTGGTCACCCTGTACTTCAAACTCATACTGTTACTCTCAGTGACCACAGTGGTCACCCTGTACTTCATACTCATACTGTTACTCTCAGTGACCACAGTGATCACCCTGTACTTCATACTCATACTGTTACTCTCAGTGACCACAGTGATCACCCTGTACTTCATACTCATACTGTTACTCTCAGTGACCACAGTGATCACCCTGTACTTTAAACTCATACTGTTACTCTCAGTGACCACAGTGATCACCCTGCACTTCAAACTCATACTGTTACTCTCAGTGACCACAGTGGTCACCCTGTACTTCATACTCATACTGTTACTCTCAGTGACTACAGTGGTCACCCTGTACTTCATACTCATACTGTTACTCTCAGTGACCACAGTGGTCACCCTGTACTTCAAACTCATACTGTTACTCTCAGTGACCACAGTGGTCACCCTGTACTTCACACTCATACTGTTACTCTCAGTGACCACAGTGGTCACCCTGCAATACAAACTCATACTGTTACTCTCAGTGACCACAGTGGTCACCCTGCACTTCACACTCATACTGTTACTCTCAGTGACCACAGTGGTCACCCTGTACTTCATACTCATACTGTTACTCTCAGTGACCACAGTGGTCACCCTGTACTTCATACTCATACTGTTACTCTCAGTGACCACAGTGGTCACCCTGTACTTTAAACTCATACTGTTACTCTCAGTGACCACAGTGGTCACCCTGCACTTCACACTCATACTGTTACTCTCAGTGACCACAGTGGTCACCCTGTACTTCATACTCATACTGTTACTCTCAGTGACCACAGTGGTCACCCTGCACTTCAGACTCATACTGTTACTCTCAGTGACCACAGTGGTCACCCTGCACTTCACACTCATACTGTTACTCTCAGTGACCACAGTGGTCACCCTGCACTTCACACTCATACTGTTACTCTCAGTGACCACAGTGGTCACCCTGCAATACAAACTCATACTGTTACTCTCAGTGACCACAGTGGTCACCCTGCACTTCACACTCATACTGTTACTCTCAGTGACCACAGTGGTCACCCTGCACTTCAGACTGAGATTCCTTGTATGTGTGATATACATGGTGAAATAAGTGATTGTGTTTTGTTTGTGATTGTGTTTTGATTGTGTTTTGATTGTGTTTTGATTGTGATTTGATTGTGATTGTGATTGTGAGGTGGTCTCTGGCTGTGGCTCTGTGTGAATGAAGTGAGTCGGTGGCTGAAGGTCTCGTGGTTGACAGTTCCGGGCGAGGTGGGTCGTAGCTGAGCCGCTGTGGTGTTTCATCATCCAGGAAGCCTGAGCTCACCAAGAAACAGAAGTGAAACACGCTGATAAGTGAAGGTTTCGACAGATTCCTCTGCGGCGCAGCAGACACAATATTTATACATGCTTTTGCTATCACTACTGCAAATAGTGCTCAGCACTCACCATCTGCTCACTCTTCCATCACTCCAACCACAACGCAGGAAATAGACCTGCTTCACAGCCTCCAGATCCACTCAGAGAAGTGTGAACGTGTCAAACGTGATGATGTTTTTAAACTGGCTGCTTTAAAATTTAGATTTTTATGAAAAGTAAAAAAAATAAATACATTTTTGTTCTGCTATAGGGCTACAATAATAATAATAATAATAATAATAATAATAATAATAATAATAATAAATAACTGTATATGACTGTATGCGACACAAGAGTGTGGTGGGCAAAACAACAAAATCACAATAAATAAATAAATAAATAGGTTAGAAGATGAAAAATAAAATTAAAGGAAAGAAAGGGACACTAATCTGCAAACAAACAAATAGACAAACAAGGGACATAAAACTAAACAAACAAACAAAAGCCATAAAACTGCAAACAAATAAAATAAACAAACAAATAAATGAGGAGAAAAGTACAAATAAATAAATAATAGACATAAAACTGCAAACAAACAAATATGAGGTAAAACGCAAAAACAAGCAAAAACAAATAAATTGAAAAGATATTAAATAATAAACAAATTACTGAATAACAGAAACAATAAAGAATTAACAGAAACAGTAAGTAAAAGCAAAACTGATTAAATATTAATACTAATGTTAATGTAATTTTAATTGAATATTTATGTTAAATAAATATAAAATATTAATTAAAAGAGGTTCAGTAATAATACTCTGTGAAGGCTAGCTTTAACTTTAGCTGATTAATCTTCCCCCTTTAGATAAAGGCAGGAGATCTGGGGGTTCATGGCCACAGAGGTTTATGGTAAACTGAGATGTTGGTGCTGTTGTTCCACCACTTCACACAATCACACAGGGTTGTTGACAGTGGAGTGGGGGGATCCCAGTGTCTCAGGGGGCTCTCATGTCTATGTTACCTTCTGGTTCTCTCTAGAATACTTCACATCCTCTATATCAATCAAAAGCAGAACCAACCTTGTTTCTTTACTCTTCCTGAGATAATGACCACCCTCCTGTCCTGCTGAACGCTGGTGGAAGACTGACCACCAGGGCCTCCTCCTTACTGGACACCAACCAGCTCTCCTCTTCATTCATGCCACCTGCTACAACCTCGACTGCATCACTGTATCACACAGCTGTACCAGCTTTGAGATATGATGGGACTGTTTCAGCTTCACTCCCACTTTCTACACAGACTCAGTCAGAGACTGCCTCAGTCAGAGACTGCCTCTACCTGTACAGCTTCTGAAGTGTTTACCATTAGAAACTGCAGAATTCTATTTTGTATTTGTCTTAATAACCTGTAAATACTGTTTCACCAGAGGAGGACGAGTCTCCTCTTGTGAGTCTTGGTTCCTCCCAAGGTTTTTTCCTCCAGACTTGAGAGATTTTCCTCGCCACCGTCGCCTCTGGCTTGCTCACTGGGGGATACATGTTGTGACTTCATGGTTTCGAACTTCTGTAAAGCTGCTTTGTGACAACATCATTGTAAAAAGTGCTACACACATAAACTTGACTTGACTCAAGGCAGTCAGGTTACTGAGGCCTGGTTCACACTACATGACTGGTTGAGCTGTAATCAAGAGTCTTTCAGTTGTCGTGGCTTTCACACTACAAGACTCATCGGCGACACGGGGTCACCAATTACATGACTTTAACCCTGGGGAACCGGCCACTCATCTGGCTGCTGTCCAAAAACACGAGAACTAAACTCTGGTGAGAACTAGCAACACCACGTAGAACATACGATATTTACAAAACTTGAGTCCAAGTAGAGCGAGAACCTCTTGCAGACATTGTTTACTGTTGGTGTACTCCTCCTCGCAGCCACAGAGAGATTGCATCAACGGTGAGGCGGTTCTGTCTCTACGTGATCCCATTGGCTGTAGCTAGATACTGCTGTTGACTCACAGTCGCCGACTGGCCTAGATATGAAACGTGCTAGATGTCCGCTAGACCACTTGGAGACGGCTCGGCGATCGTCTTTCAGCAGTTCATTCTACACGACTGAGCGACCGCCGAGTGATCGCCAATTCGCCTCTGAACAGAGGTTTTCTCTTACTCTACTTTCAATGTAAGTCAATGGAACCAGAATTTTGTCCAAGCTATTTTGGAGCACTTCTATTGGTCCATCCGTCATGAAATCTTCACACAATGTAAACGACCATTGGTGTGTTCAAATGATGCAGCAAACTCAAAATTGCCAAAAATGGAGATAAAGGATTTTCATTGGACAGCGAGGATCTAGACTACTGCTCAAAAGTTTGGGATCACAGTGAAATGTTCTTGTTTTAATGGAGTATCTTCTTCCTTAACACAACAATGGACTGACGGGTCTCTAATGAAAGTAGTTTCTTTCTGGTCATTGTGAGTCGGTCAGCAAGCCATCAACTGCTGATCTTCAGATACTAAACTAACCTAGAATGTTGTTCCCTTTTATACTCACTTATTAGTAGAATGTTTTTCAGCTGTGATCACAATTGATCAAGAGTGTCCTAACAACCAATTAGTCCAATAACATCCTTAACTTGGATTGGTGGTCGTACCAGGAGATTTAGACAGAGGACTGAGAATTACTGATAATAGACTATATGCAAAATAAGCCTCTATACAAAAATAGACTTTAATACAAACATTTTTATTCTTTAAAAATCATCTGATACACTTACATTAATTGTGAAATGAAAAATATTGTTTGTGAATGAAATGAAATGAAATTCTAAAGTGATCCTAAACTTTTGAGCGGTAGTGTATATGTTGTATTTAATGTGTCCATGAAAAAATGAAAAGCACACAAATATTTTTTTGGGAAAAGTTTTAATAGTTATTGAACGTTCTACATCTTACAGTAAATATTATACAATTACAAACTTGGCTTAATTCTGTCACTGAGATCACTAACTGATCTTCCCAGAAACAAAAACAAAACAAAAACAAAAATAAAAAAAACAAAAACTCATAAAAAAACTGATTTACACTTCATCTCACAAGCCTGATCGGGTGGTCTTGCCTCGTAAGACAGAGAGCTGTTGCATTCTGAGGCCCACAGACGCCACTGACAAGGTGTTGCGGTCCAACCTGCTACGACCAGGTGACACGACGGTGAGGACAGAGTGACCAGGATGTAGCGGCAGACGGAATACTGAAATCCTCGGACCCTCGCTGACGGGAAACGCTTGGAAGACGAGACGACTTGCCTCCGTTTCTGCCTCTCGTTCAGTAAATATTCATATAAACACACGGTGTGCTTCTGTTGTTTGAGCCTGAAAGTTTAGGTTCTATTCAGTTTCATATACATTAAAGATGCCATAGAACATAAAACTCTATGTACAGTATGTGTTCTATAGTGTAATACTGAGAGTTCAGTACTCAGAACTGTACATACCC
Source organism: Megaleporinus macrocephalus (assembly GCA_021613375.1). NCBI lineage: Eukaryota > Metazoa > Chordata > Actinopteri > Characiformes > Anostomidae > Megaleporinus > Megaleporinus macrocephalus. The sequence continues at coordinate 44,390,787 of CM038711.1, forward strand.
TGAACCTCAAACTCTGTTCTGAAATGGACAGTTTTTGTTGCTCCCATATCAGGACTGTGTAAACTAGTATGTTTTGAAACTTGTTTACATACAAGGAAAATTGCATATCGGCCCTTTAATGACTATGCAGGTTTATTCAGCTTCCTAAGAAAAGAATTATTGCGTAAATTAGTGTGTTTTGTTTACATACTTGTTTTTTTTTAACATTTTGTTTACATTACTTGTTTACATACTCAATTATGTCCAAAAAAACCCAAAAGGAAATTTGTATATCGGCCCTTTAATGACTATGCAGATTTATGTAGCTTCCCAAGAAAATAATTATTCATGAGCTCAGCTAAAAAGGAAAACAGTGTTTCATTCTTTGACCAAATTAAAAGAGTGTAAAACCGACAAAAGCCATAAAGCTTCTATGTAGAAGATCAGAAAACAATTTAAACACCGAATCAATACGTTCTATGGCACCTTTAATATTTGCTTTGTATGTCCTTGCAGTATTTTTGTGACATCACAAACTAAAATTCTGAAAAGGACAGTATTTGTAGCTCCCATATTGGGACTGTGTAAACTAGTATGTTTTGAAACGTGCTTACATACAAGGAAATGTATATATTGGCCCTTTAATGACTATGCAGGTTTATTTAGGTTCCCAAGAAAAGAATTATTCATGAGCAGTGTTTCATTCTGGGATGAAATTATAGAGTAAAACCAACCAAAGTCATAAACCGTCTATGTAAAACATCAAAGAACAATTAAAAAAAACCAAAACAATACATTCTATGGCACCTTTAACAGAATATACGATCGCTGTTATATTAACTTACTATGCAAATGCTAATTTCAAGCTGTGTTTCCCAATAATAATGTTCTTCACTGACAAATACAGTCAGGTTAAAAGTTCTTTTTGATCTTTTAAGTGAAAATAAGTTACTTTCATCTCAAATCTGACATTTTTTCTGCTAGTTCTAGTGCAAATTTTTTATGTATTTGATAAAATACATAATTTATAACATGGTAGCGTCTAATTTTTTGCAACATGTTCCAACTTTTTGCATGCGACAGTGTCGCTGTTGTAATTTTAACATCCTATAAAGGTTCTGTAAGAGGTTCTGATCAAGAGAGACTCCATGGAGCTGAACAGCGGTACATAATATAGTTATAATACATAACAATAGTTTATAATGGAGTCCAATACAACATACATGACCTACATATATTAGCTACACCTATTGAAGCGACTCTAAAGCTGAGAGAGTCGGAACGGCCTGTTAACATCATCGAGGCTGAAAGAAGAAGGAATAAGCAACAGGGAAAGAAATAACAGACCAATATATGTAGATTACTAATTTTTTTTTTTTTTTGCTGAAAATTAAGGGACGCTTTGAATTTACATTGATTTATGAACGTCAACACACTTACATCTGTCAACTTAGTCACTTTTGGCAACACCGGTGTTGATGTAATGACTTAATGCACACTGTATGTCCAAGAGTGTCCAGTATCCAGTCCTATCCAGTTACTTTAAAGGGGAACTCCAATTTTCCCAGGATTTCTGCATAATTAAGTAGTTAAGATGTAAACAAAGTCAATCAGAGCTGTTCAGGGTGAAACACTCTGGTCTAGAGAAACTTTGGGAGACATTAAAATGCAACCCTAGAACTGTTTACAGTGGTGGTGAATGGAACCAGACGTCTACCTCTTGCTTATACATGAAACAATGTTGACATCATTTTTATAACAGTTTGTAATGTTTTAAAGAAAAGTTAAAAACTAATTATCTGAAATATTTAGGAACATACATCACTGTTTTATGACAGTTTTGGACTAAAGGTTATTATGTAGGTGGAGGGATACATGCAGGGCGCTGTGAGAGGAAATAGTCCCCAAAAGAAAAAGTATTATTTTTCAGATTTATGACTATTTATCATTGACATTGTATATAAACACTCAGAAAACGTAGGTGTAGGTTCACTGGTGGGTGTGATACTAAATAAAATGACCCCTGGTTACCATCACCACCACTGTAAAGGACATCAGACATACCAAACACACCCGAAATTTCTCTGTTTACATCTCAAACACTAAATTATACAGATTATTTTTTAAAATGTGGGTGGAATTTCCCTTTAACAACATGAAAACGGCAGGAAAACAGACACGGAGGAAGAGAACCCTCATAGACTTGTGTTCTGAAATGTCCCTCGGCCGCACGTCCTGTTACGCACCACTCTCCAGATCAACCGTCTAATTAAGAAATATATATTTGTGTGTGTATATATATATATATATATATATATATATATATATATATATATATATATATATATATATATATATATATATATATAAAATGAACATCAATCATCAATGAAACCTTAAATAACACTTACGGTAAAAAGCGCTTTAATTACAGGTCGAGTGTGAATCCGTTCCACTGAGCTTTCCTTCCGAATGTACTCAACGTTCATCTCCTCTTAGCCTAAAATATCAGCTGCTTATATCGGAACCCAAAAGAAACCATTTCTAATCCTAAAATATTTCTCAGAGATTTAAACTTCATCACGCAACCAACAACGACAACAACAGAAAAAAAAAAAAAACAACAACAGAGTCTACGTGAGTTTAGTTGTGGACCAGTGAACTCGTGAATAACTTTAAATTGCATTGATTAAGTCTCGCGTTTACAAATCGATCTGTTGCAAAGATATACAAAATATATATTTCACTGCTTTTATCTTAATACTGATCTGAGGACTAGAGGGCGAGCTCAGTGTTAGAAAGAGGAACGTGATTGGTGGAGCGAGCGAGAGAGAGGTGGGTGGGTGGGGGTGAGAAAGTTTGCACCGGTATGATTTCATACCAGAGTTTCAGTCGAATAAATCTTAAACATTTAAAATAATTTTATTTAGAATATTTATAAAATTTTCAATGCCAATTTTATTTATTATTGATTAATAATCATATTAAACTTGGACCTAATGTTATTCTATTTTAACCCTTAGAAGTCTGTTATCACCGATATTATCACTCCACATCACAATTATGTTAGCAAGTAGAAGACAAGGCCTGAGCATGATATAATAATTAATAAGCATAATAATTTTAATTAAAAAAAAAATTTTTTTTGTTAAATATGACAGATGGAAGGACTGAGCATCTACACGTCGGCCAATTTTTAGCCCAAGTATGTGCTTGGCTCAAATTCCTCTAACTCAGCTGATCCTGAGAGCTGAATATATCTGGAGTCATGGTTTGCTGCAGTCCTGCACGAGACCCCTCAGTCACAGGATGCTGCAATTCCTCATTTAACCACTAGATGGAAACAGACTTTACCAATCATGTGGAATCATGTTTGCAGCATATGGACTATGGAAAACTGGATATTCCGTTGTTTCCATTACAGACACAACAGAAAATTCTGCTATCACCTGATTAAGTATTGATTGATATTAAAAAATTGTTATAATTACATTCATAATAATTATTATGAACTGATTATAGCTATTTACCTACTCTCTGTGTTTTCTAATAAAGGATTATCTTATCTTATCATGAGCACTCCTGCTGGTGTGCGCTCAGAGCTGTTCATCCCTTTACAAGACATATTTGCTCCCCCTTGTTGAGGAACCTGTGACTGCCAAACGTGTGCGAGTGAGTGAGTACGTTTCAAATTCACAAGCCTGTGCTTTACATATTTTAAAAATGTGATAATATAAATCAATCCATCCAGCAGAGTGGCTCTGGAATTCAGCTGTAGACGCATGTGGGAAAAATATTAAAGTATTACATTTTCAAACTTTTACAAGCCGTCCGAGCCTTCAGCTAAACACAAATAGTCAAGAATTTTATACAGACCATGTGCATAATGTCTGGAAGCAATTTATGGAATTAACAGTAAATGGGAATACAAGCAGATATTAATATTATTCAGCAGACTGTTCAACGTCCTTTTTTTACTTACTTTACATTTCTGAAATGTCACTTTTCACATCAAAACAAACAAACACAAAAAGAAATTCAGACTCAAACTTGCTGATCCAAAATGCAAAACTTACAAAAAACTTACAACATAGTTATAGATATATGTTACATATGGGAGCGCCAAGCAAAACAACAGTAATAACTACTGACTTCTAAGGGTTAATACAGAGTTTTGGAAATATTTGAAATTTTTGCACAAATATTTTGCCCCTTTTTTTTTTTTTTTTTTTTTTTTTTAAGAAATATCATTTTTGTTTCTCAGTTTTGGAATAATTGAATAATTGAATAATTGAAAGCGAAAATGGCCCAAAATGGCTTGGAACAATGTTCGGTTACATTGAGTTACATTACGAGTAATTAGGTTTTATACTTTTATCCTCATTTTGGAGATATAGTTTCGTCCTGGCAGCAGAGATATGCTTTATTATGAATGTTGAATAGATGTTCTGTGCTCTCTCTCTCTCTCTTCCTCCTTTTCATCCTTCCTCTTTAGACCTACAGAGAAATAGGAATGTTCTCTCCAAGCTTCTGTTAAAAAGTCAACGGAAAAGCTGCAATCCGACGTGATGCAACCATGCTGTGAAGGGCACAGTTCACGTTCATGTATATAGCAAACTGCATTCTCCTGCATGACACATGCGATACTTATGTTACTATGCTTCACATAATCTCTGTGAACTTCCTCTTCAGCTTAAATATATTCCCATAGTGGTTGAATAGCCTAAAATGAACTTTCTCAAAATTGAAAAGGAAAAAAAAAGAAAAAAAAGGTGATACTGTTTATTAAGAGTAATATTACTTCCAAAAGACTTACAGGTACCATAGTAAATACTCAACGTCCTTTATTAGGTCATTAAATAAGAGTGTACCGTATACTTGGTTATTAAGTTATACCTATTTGTCAATATGCAATGCTTCGTTACGTTGATATGGTTCAATAGAATAACTGATATGTACTGTAGTGCACTGTTTGTGGATTACGGGGCCGGTTGTGGGTTATGGGTCAGGATTCTCTCGTTCCACCTCACAGATACGGGCTTTTTCTTATTATTGCGTTAAACAGCCGATTCCTTCCACAACCTCGAACCTCTCCAAGCCACCCCCACAGATCACGGAGGATGAGGGGAACCCTTAAAAGAAACATTTCAGCATTTTTTAAAACCTAATCTTTGCTGTATATAACAGAAAACCTTATCAAAGAAGGGATGGAGAAATAAAATCGATACATCAAAGTATCGCAATATTTTTACATGACTATACTGTATTGATACCAAGACGCCAAATCTCTAAATTTTATTATTTAAATGTAAAATCAGATTTTTATAATGGTGTCTGCTTAATAGCATATTTTGACTGAAGTGAGACGAACAGACTGAAAACTGTAGACAAAACAACTTTTTTTAAAAGTATTTTTAGTTAAAAAAAAGGTGATAAAGTCGCATTATATCTCAATATATTTGACTGCAGTGCTAAGCATGTCATAATATTTTTAATATCACAGTAATATTGTGTTGTAACTTAAATATTGTGATATCAGATTGTTGGGGCTTTCGTGAATCCCACCCTTTAATGGGCAGATGCAGAATTCCACAAATTAAACACTTCCATGAATTTTTAGTTTAAAAAATTAAGTAAATTTAGCTGTAAAACTACAGAATTTTTTCCCGTTTTTGGCAAATTTTACATTTGTGGTAATTTGTCAACATCATAGTGGTTAACTGAAAACCTTAGAGAAGGTAACCAAAGTTTGGATTTAAAAGAAAAATTCTTCGTACTTTCTGAAAAAAAGTGTTATTCTGCAGTTTTGTGCAAATGTTTGCTTTTGTTTTGTTAATTTTTAAGGTGAAAATAAGTGTAAACACACTTCACGTCATATATCGTCGCTGTCCAAAGAAAAATGTGTATCTCTAAAACAGTAACTTTACAGGAGAGAACAAAAATATGATTCACTTTCAATGTAAGCCAATGGGAAGGTGTTTTGTTTACAGCAGTTTAGGGGCATTTTTGTAAGTCCAATCATCATAAAGTCTTTAAACGGTGTAAAGAACAACTTTATAAATCATGTAGAAAACTAAATAAATAAACATTAAACAAGATACTTGATTGTTATTGGACAGCGATGACATGATAAATGACATCTGAGCAGTAGTCACTTAAAAGAAAGCCAACTAAATATAAACCAGAGCTGTTCAAACCTCTGGGAACGGGTTGATACAATTTTTAATTCCAATTTAAAACTGATCTCGTGCCATTTATTGCATGCTGTAAACTCTTCTGCAACTGTAGGGGGAGCCCAAGAGCAAAAAAAAGTCCATATGAATTTCCTAGTGTTTCCTGTATTCGCTGCTCAATGTCTACAGATTATAATCTGCAATTTAGTCACACTTTTCAAACACGTATCCATCAAATTCACACCTGCCATCGACTGCTGGGATACACTTTCACCGAAACAGGTGGTAATGTTGCACCACAACGAGATGAGGTTTTTAAAAAATGCTGCTCTCCTTTAAGACTCGGGATCAGGAGTCTGAGAACGGCCGTCTCACTGCCTTGCCTCGCCTCATCCACTCCTCCACCCACATAATCCCAATACAGTAAAGTCCCTCCCACTCCTGATCCTGAACAGCGTCCAACCTGAACGTCCTCTGCGTTGGCACGGTTTGAGTTTAACTGACATCAGACGTGGGTCCTTCCTCCAGCTGAGCGTCGGCACGTCGACGCCGCTTTGTTGTTTATTTCGTTTACTTTGTTTGTTTAGTGTGTGTGTTTGTGTAGGTGTGTGTGTGTTTCTATTTTAGTGTGTTCGTGCGTACGTGCAGTTGCATGCCTCCGCAAGAGCACATATATGCACACCTATATATAAATATAATATGCACGTCATAATTTAGAAGCTTAACTCTATCCCGATGAACGAACGAATAAAGAAAAACCAGCTCACTCCAGCGTCCTCTACGAAGCGAATAACTGAGATTACTGTAAGTACTCGATGTCCTAATGAAGTTTAAAACCACGTCGCACGGCCCTACAGCGGATATATTTATTACAAATGTACCTAATAAACTGCTACAAGCTGGAAGACACCCTTGTTATCGATGCTAGAAGATGAACGGAAATAAAAAAAAATGGAAAATAATAATAAAAAAAAAAAACGGTTGGGGAAAACACATTTGAGAAAACAGCCCTTCTGGAAGGGTGCGGAATGAGGGAATCCGAAATGAACCAAATTTACATAAATTTAAATAATAATAATAATAATAATAATAATAATAATAAAAAAACCCAACAACAACGACGACGAGAAAACAAAACAAAAACAACAACCCTGTACTAATATCTAAAAGTTAGAAAATTTGGCAGCATAACTTGAGTCGTGATGAGCATGGTGAGAACGATATTGCGCCACGTACATTCCTACACACCGGCGTGATTACGCAAACATGAAACCAAAGAAAAGAATGGGAAGGTCGCGATTGGTCGAAATCATTCTGGAGTTTCCGTAGGAGTTACGTTGCTAAACAATGAAGAAAAAAAAAAAGAAAAAGAAAAAAAATAGACCTAATGCAACAACGTAGGCCCAGAATTATAAGACAAAAAACACGAAACAAACCTATTTAAATAAAAACGTTCAAAAAGCAGCTTTTACAAAAACATTTAAGAATGCATAAAGTGACCCTTTTTTCTCTTTTTGTTCTTGCAAACAGACGTGGTCCCTGTTGATCACAGAGTGCCGATGTAAGACTTGAGTAGTTGCATACGATGTTTGACTCCAGATCTGTCGGGCAAAACAACAGCAGTAAGTAACCAAGTCTATTCAAATTCCCAACCTATGATCGCTATACACTAATATACACTAAAGTTAGAGCTGGGCGATATAGAAAAAATCTAATCACGATAATTTTTTTTTCATATCAGTCGATATTGATATATATCACGATATAAATCAAATCACTATCACCTTCTTACTTTATGTGAGAAAATTTGTTAAATTGTTTTTTATCTACTGATTTATTTTCTATCAAATGTACTAGAAAATTACACATTACAATATATATATATATATATATATATATATATATATATATATATATATATATATATATATATACACACACACACACACACACACTACCGCTCAAAAGTTTAGGACCACTTTAGAATTTAATTTCATGCAATTTTCATGCAATTCACAAACAATATTGTTCATTTCACAATAAATGTAAGTGTATCAGATGATTTTTAAAGAATAAAAATGTTTGTATTAAAGTCTATTTTTGTATAGAGGCTTATTTTACATATAGTCTATTATCAGTAATTCTCAGTCCTCTGTCTAAATCTCCTGGTACGACCACCAATCCAAGTTAAGGATGTTATTGGACTAATTGGTTGTTTGGACACTCTTGATCAATTGTGATCACAGCTGAAAAACATTCTACTAATAAGTGAGTATAAAAGAGAACAACATTCTAGGTTAGTTTAGTATCTGAAGATCAGCAGTTGATGGCTTGCTGACCGACTCACAATGACCAGAAAGAAACAACTTTCTTTAGAGACCCGTCAGTCCATTGTTGTGTTAAGGAAGAAGATACTCCATTAAAACAAGAACATTTCACTGTGATCCCAAACTTTTGAGGGGTAGTGTATGTATTCTCAAGTGTGAACACCTGCAGTAACAAAATTACTAGTACGTGGGTTAAGCTGCCGCTATGCCTACACTCTGTGCTTCAACATGAAATGGCTGGAACTCTAGTTCAGCCACTTGATTGGTTTGGGGTGGCGCTGTTCTCATTCTCATTGGCTATAGGTGTTGTCTCTCAAAACATGGACTGAACTTAATTCTATTCGACTTTCTATCGACTACATCTTATAGTTCTATCGAGGAAACGTTACTTCGCGATAACTATCGTTATCGTTTTATCGCCCAGCCCTAAATACTGTACCAAAGCTGATGTAAACAGATGTAAACAATCATAAATACAATATATTGCCAAAAGTATTTTCTTGTCTGTCTTCACACGCGTATGAACTTGAGTGGCGTCCAACTCTTAATTCATAGGGTTTAATATGATGTCGGCCCAACATTTGCAGCTGTAACAGCTTCAGCTCTTCTGGGAAGGCTCTCCACACGGTTTAGGAGAGTGTTTATGGGAATGTTTGACCGTTCCTCCAGAAGACCATTAGTGAGGTCAGACACTGATGTTGGACGAGAAGTTCTTGCTCGCAGTCTCTGCTCTAATTCATCCCAAAGGTGTTCTATCAGGTTGAGGTCAGGACTCTGTGCAGGCCAGTCAAGTTCCTTCTCACCAAACTCGCTCCTCCATGTCTTTATGAAGCTGCTTTGTGCACTGGTGGGCAGTCATGTTGGAACAGGAAGGGGCCGTCCCCAAACTGTCCCCACAAATTTGGAAGCATGAACTTGTCCAGAATCTCTTGGTCTGCTGAAGCATTAGGAGTTCCTAAGGGTTCCAACAACCCCACACCATAATCCCCCCTCCACCAAACTTTGCACTCGACACAATGCAGTCAAACAAATACCATTCTCCTGGCAAACACCTAACTCTAAAATCGGATTGCCAGATGGAGAAGCGTGATTGGTCTCTCCAGAGAACATGTTTCCGCTGCTCTAGAGTCCAGTGGCGGCTTACTTTACTCCACTGCATCCGACGCTCTTGGTTCTTGGTGATGTAAGGCTATGAAAACCCATTCCATGAAGCTCTCTACGCTCTGTTATTGAGCTGATCTGAAGGTCACATGAAGTTTGGAGGTCTGTAGTGATGGACTCTGTAGAAAGTTGGTGACCTCTGTGCTCTATGCTCCTCAGCATCCGCTGACCCGCTCTGTCATTGTACGTGTTCTACCACTTGGTGTCTGAGTTGCTGTCGTTCCCAATCACTTCCACTTTGTTATAACACCACTGACAGTCCACTGTGGAATATTTCCACAATGGTTTTATTACTGATACCAGCAGCGATCAGTCCCCTTGACTTTAGAAAACAGTGGAATCTCTACCAGCACCATCTAAAAATGTTAGATTTTGATGATTCTGCTGTTTATCTTGTGCACAGACAAAGAATTGAACTTACATGATTGGCAGGTGGGCTCTACCAGTGAGGCGGCACGTAGCTGTACCCAGGCGTTCCTTGGGGACGATACGTTGGCACGGTAACGGGGTGTGGTCCAATAGGAGTGTGTTGGGGTGTGGTCAACAGTGTACCTGAAGGATCAATACACACAAGCGTGAGTTCACCCGTGTTCCAGCTGGAACACTGGCAGACTGCACTGTTTAGACCTCTGAAGGTCAGACATCAGTGTTGGTACATTCGCATCTGGACGCCTTTATTTCAGACCACTGACATTCAGAGTAAAAGTTAATTCTGGAAAAGTGTAAGCAGTGTGAAGATCTTCATCACGTCACTGAGAAGCTGACATGAGGAGTTCTCTCATCTTTAACTAGTAGATCTTATTGCACTAATGGATTCTGATTCTTTTCTGAAAAGAGTATCCACTCACTGCAACGGTCAGGGTTAGAAGAACTCTTACCAGTTAAAAACATATTAATCACGGCAGCAATTATTAGAACATCTGACCTGCTGACATGGCCATGGTGGTTCCTGCCACCATGCCCATGGCCACTCCGTTGGGGCGGGGGGCTGGGACGGGGGCGGGGTAGATAGCGGAGGGGATGCTGTTGGGCTGGACCACCGTGGTGTGGTGGATTACATGCGGCTGGGCAGCGTACACCGGCTGTGTGTAATAAGCTCCCTGAAGAGAAGAGGAAGACAGGCAGACGAGGTGAGAGGCAGTGTAATTAATGAATGAGTGGAATTACAGAGTTAGATCAGCTCCTCAAGCTTACAGTTAACGGATCATGAGTCATTATCTCTTCAGCCTGAGGGTTTAATCGTCTACCAAGGACTTATGAGACGGATCAAGTGCTCTTAAGATGGGTTTCTTCATAGTCATACACATTCTTTTGGATAATGTATAGAATTTTACTTCAGAAATCTTTTGATATGGCATTTATTGTGGAGATCAGACGTAACTTAGACAGTAAACTGTACGTCTGGTGCTTAAATATAAAACCATTAAGCTTGACGAGATTTATTAATCACTTAATCAGCAGCAACAGTGAAGAGGCCAGCAGGGGTCTTAGATGATTATCTAACAGCTCAATAAAATATTAATAAAATATCTTAAGCTGTGGAGAAACATCAAGGCCTTCAGAGTAGACCTACTACAAATAAATAAATAAATAAATAAATAAGCCCATATTTGAGTATAACTGTCACTGCTGCTGTGCTTAAACTCTGTGTACTTAAATATTGTAGTAACGCTCTTATTTCATTCTTAAGTTCTGGTTGGAAACAAAACAACCAAATGATCCAATCAGGACCCCCGTCTCTCAGTCTCCGGGCAGAATTAGTCGTGGTAATATTTAATATTTGATGATTCACTGAGTCGTGGGTTACAGACTGGTTTCCTCACCTGAGCGTAGAGGTTCTGTTGAGGGTAGGCACTTCGGATGGGGTACATGGCTGTGGGGTAGGGGTTTGGAGAGGGGGAGTACGGAGGGGGGGCTCCGTTAGACTGAGTCGGGGGCACTTTATAGGGAGTACCTGCGGTATATCCTACAGAGAGTAGGAGAGAGAGAGAGAGAGAGAGAGAAAGGAGGGAGATTGAAGAAAGAAGAAAGGGAACAGAAGAAAGAAAGACACAAGAAGAACAAGACAGAAAAGAAAATAAGGAAAGAGAAAGAAAGGAAGACAGAAAAAATAAGGTAGGAGAAAGAAAGAAATAAAGAAAGGAAAAAAGACAGTAGAGAGAAAGTAGAGAAAGAAAAACAGAAGACGGAGAGATGGATAGTAGGGGAAATGAGGGAAAAGGAACATGGAAGAAAGGAAAGACAGAAAGGCAAAATAAGTGAGGGAAATGAGTAGAAAGAAATGAAAGAAGGAAAGAGAAAGAAAGGAAGAAAGAAAAAAAGGAAAGAGGAAGAAAGAAAAGAAAGAAAGAAAAGAAGGAAAGAGAACGAAAGGAAGAAAGAAAGAAAAGAAGGAAAGAGGAAGAAAGAAAAGAAAGAAAGAAAAGAAGGAAAGAGAAAGAAAGGAAGAAAGAAAGAAAAGAAGGAAAGAGAAAGAAAGGAAGAAAAAAAGGAAAGAGAAAGAAAGGAAGAAAGAAAAGAAGGAAAGAGAAAGTAAGGAAGAAAAGAAAAGAAGGTAAGAGAAAGAAAGAAAGAAAAGAAGTAAAGAGAAAGAAAGGAAGAAAGAAAGAAAAGAAGGAAAGAGAAAGAAAGGAAGAAAGAAAGAAAAGAAGGAAAGAGAAAGAAAGGAAGAAAGAAAAGAAGGAAAGAGAAAGAAAGAAAGAAAGAAAAGAAGGAAAGAGAAAGAAAGGAAGAAAGGTAGATTAGTATTCAGGTTCAGACTAGAACAGTTTCTGAAAGCTGAGTGTATGTAAGTGGAGCTACACTCGTTTTTCCCTCATCTGTTTCCTGTGAGGTTTTATTAAAGCTGAGTGGCTCCACCTTCTGGAAGCGTTTAGATATAATAATGCAGATCAGTTTCCTGACAACACAGTACAGCTCACTGAACACTGAACACAAACAAACAAACAAACAAACAAACAAACAAACAAACAAACAAACAAACAACGTAGCACACATGACCAACCACAACCTGAAGTGAATACAGTTCAAATACAGTGTAACACAGATTAACAGTAATACTGTAATAACCCTCTACACAATCCCCAACAGTGAGCCTAACATAACACATACACTACCCCCGCCCTTATATATATATATATATATATATATATGATATAAACAAATACAGCACAGCGATTAACTAAGTACTCAACACTTGAAAGCACCTAGACACGTTATGTATATCTAGTTATCTAGTTACGTGTGTTTATACTTGTAAATACACCACATACCATTACAATACAGAGAAATGCACATAAACACTACTGACACAATGTAATCACATATACAGTCTTATTTATATCCAGTACCAGTACACCGAAATATACACATAACTACACTTAAAAAAAGTAAATATACACCAGCAATTCCACATAAAACCCAATCATAGCAAATAACACCTGGTAATAATATATATAGTAATTATATATATATATTACTATGTATCAGTACGTAGATATTTAATGCATATTGGTACTATAGATACTATAATCAATGCACACGGAGCAGATTATTACACATTATATATATACACATATACATGCATAATGCATAAAGGGAACATTGTCATAAAACAGACAAATATAGTTCTCTACATAATTATACTATAAACCATATGCATTGTTGTTGCATAAAGAAAAAAAACCCTATATATATATATATATATATATATATATATATATATATATATATATATATATATATATATATATATATATATATATATATCATAATTTACATGTATATCATATAATTTGAGACATTTGATTATTCCATACATATTGGTATTTTATATATATATATATGGGACATGTCTGTGTGTGTGTTGGCACAGTGTAATGGTATAATGGTATATTTACTGAATGCAGTGGACGAGGCCTGAAACTGCCTGCTCTCTGAGCCCGCGTCCATGGCCAGGTCAAAGGAGCCTTCAGCGGGCCCCGGGGCCGACACCGTCTGGGGCCAGCCCTGCTTCACCAGCACCACTGTCCCAACACACACAGAACAAGGAGGGTTACACAAACATACAGTACCTCGCCATGCCGTACATTACAGCGCAGACTCGCGACGCACATGCTGGCCTTATAAAGTCTTTATGTATGTCTTATAAAGCCCATGCAAGCTGCTACCGGAGCCTATACTGGAGCGGTTACGGTGATCGGTTGGCCAGAAGGTGTTCGGTAGCCAAAGTTTGCTTCTTTAGATTTGCACTGAGGCCAATACGGCAAAGTTAACGGAAGCTAATGTGCTTTAGTCCATATAGATAACAGTCTGTCGTTATCTAGATCACAGATCTATAGCTGCACCATCAAGACCCTAGCGACCACCAGGGATATCGTAGCATCCACCTAGCAAGACCCTAGCAACTACCTGGGACACCATAACATCATCTATCAACACCCTAGCAACCACCTGGGAAGCCATAACAGCCGCCTGGAAACACAACAATCATCAACAGTCTGAGAAGTTTCCTTAATCTTAAATTTAAGACAAACTTTAAGATACATTTTTTTTAAAAATATTTTATCTTAAAATTTATTAAAAAGTTTTAAAGCTTATCTTAATTTGGAGCTGATCTTGAATCCTATCGCAAAGCCTCATCACATCTTAAACCTTATCCTAAATCCTAATTTCATTTTAAAGATAATCCTAAAGCCTTATTTCATCTTAAGGCCGATCTTAAAGCTTATCTTATTTTAAAGCTTATCTTAAAGCTGATCTTAAAGCATATTATATTTTAAAGCTTACCTTAAAGACTATCTTATATCAAGCCCTTTATCTCTTTATCTTATATCAAGCCCTTTATCTCTTTATCCTAAAGCCTACCTTATTTTAAGGCTTATCTTAAAGCTGATTTTAAAGCCTTAATTCTTCTTAAAGCCTAATCTCATTTTAAAGATAATCCTAAAGCCTTATTTTATCTTAAGGCCTATCTTAAAGCTGATCTTAAAGCTTATCTTATTTTAAAGCTTATCTTGAAGCTGATCTTAAAGCATATCTTAAAGCTGATCGTAAAGCTTATATTTTAAAGCTTATCTTAAAGCTGATTTTAAAGCTTATTATATTTTAAAGCCTATCTTAAAGCTGATCTTAAAGCTTATTATATTTTAAAGCTTATATTCTTTCAATGACTATTTTATTTTAAGGACTTTCTTATATCAAGCCTTTTATCTCTTATTTTAAAGCCTATCCTAAAGCCTATCTTATTTTAAGGCTCATCTTATTGTTTAATATTTCTGTAGTAGTAGTTTGTGTGCTTGTGTAGCGTATTTAGCTTGTCAGGCATGTGTGTGTTCACCAGGATGAACTCCTCTGATGTGTACGAGGTGAAATTATGTGATTCTGACTCTACGTTAGCCTCTTCAGCGCAAAACTGCAGACACATCCTGAACATATTCATATACTTATAACCATTTAACTTCTAAACAAAGCCCAACAGAGCACCTTCCCCTCACAGCCACAAGGGGGCGGCGGCACGCTGCAGCTGCCCAGTCGGAGTGCACTGCCAGACACACAGAGGAACAAAGAGAGCGGCTGCAGTGTGAACAATGCCGAGGCCTTCAGCACCGAAACGCAAACACAAGCGTTCCCTCACATCCACAGCTCAGCGCAGGAGCCAGAGAGCCAGCACAGCAGCCAATCAGACGGCCCGCAGGGGAACAGACGCAGGCAAAATAAAAGCATGCTCTCACTGGGTCAACGAGCCGGGACAGCACGCTTCACTGAGCTACCTCTGTCTGGAGGAGCGAGGTGAGGGAAAAGATGGGTTTAGCAGACCACTGTATCAGCTCCACTGACCATACAGGAGCTCCACTCACTGACCACTGTATCAGCTCCACTGACCATACAGGAGCTCCACTTACAGACTGTAGTTCATCTGATTCTCTGTATACTTTATTACTCTGTTCTTTAATGATCAGGACCCCCACAGGACCCCCACAGAGCAGATACTATTAGGGAGGTGGGTCATTCTCAGCACTGCAGTGACACTGATATGGTGGTGGTGTGTTAGTTAGTGTGTGTTGTGCTGGAGTGAGTGGATTGGACCCAGCAGTGCTGCTGCTGGAGTGTTTAAACACTGTGTCCACTCACTGTCCACTCTATTAGACACTCCTACTACTTGCTGGTCCACCTTGTAGATGTAAAGTCAGAGGACGCTGCCCTCAAGATGTTGCCCTCAGGACGTTGCCCTCAGGACGCTGCCCTCAAGATGTTGCCCTCAGGACGCTGCCCTCAAGACGCTGCCCTCAGGACGCTGCCCTCAGGACGCTGCCCCACAGGACGCTGTTGTCTAGATAGTTTTGGTTGGTGGACTATTCTCAGTCCAGCAGTGACACTGAGGTGTTTAAACACTGTGTCCACTCACTGTCCACTCTATTAGACACTCCTACTACTTGCTGGTCCACCTTGTAGATGTAAAGTCAGAGACAGTAGGTCATCTGCTGCTGCACAGTTTGTGTTCCTCTAGTTCTTCATCAGTGGACACATGACGCCGCCCACAGGACGCTGCTGTCCGGATAGTTTTGGTTGGTAGACGAGGTGTTTAAACACTCCAGCAGCAGCACTGCTGTGTCTGATCCACTCACACCAGCACAACACACACTAACACACCATCAGTGGTCGTCTTGACTTGAAACTAAGGTCTGATTACGACTTCACAAGTGTGAAACAGGGACGTGAACTCGGCGTCACGGTGCCAGTTGGGCTGCTGCCTGGAGAGTCTTTGTCTCCAACTACAAGCAGCCCTGGGAAAGATGGAGAGCTGCGTGTGGCAGCCTGGATGTCCACAGGCGCTGACGTGAGCGCAGCGGGTCACGCGTGCACGGACGAGGCATGCTGCCCATATGGGTAGGCCCGAACTCTACCCATTCCCCTTCACACCCATCTGTTACGAGGGAGAAACCAACATCTCCTGCCACCCAGAGCCCGTCAGACACCGGAGTCTGATCCAACAAGCTCAGCTAACATCTCCTCCAGCTTCTGTGGTCTGCACTACTGTATAAAACCTGTAGAGGAACCTTAATCCACCCAGCAAGACGTGTTCGGTGTCTGACGTTTGCTTCCTTAGTTCTCCGCTGGAGCTACAAGGCTAATGTGGCTAACAAGAAGCAGAAGACTAGAATTAGCACTATGCTAACTGCATGCTAAAACCACTAATATGTATCTACAGCCCACCCTACAGGACCCCGCTCCTCTGTAAAGCCTGCTTTTAGCAGCTCCAGACATACAATGACCTTACAGCCAAGCTCCCTGAGGCAGTAGCATTAGCATTGCCTCTGTAAGTAACTCCCAGTCGCAGGTGCTCTGCTCCTGGTGGAGGTTCCTCACGTTCCTTACTCAGACAGCCCATCACATATATACTAGCAAAGCTTCTGCACCATGCAGCCTTCATATTGATCATCTGCCGTCCAAGCAATTTAATTATAAAATAAAAATCATAAAAAAGCTGGTAGTAAAGCGAAAGTGCACATACACTGTACGATATTCAGTGTTGAATATCGAAGCTTATGATATAAGAAGCATTGAAACATATACAGCAGTCACAAACATTTAATATCAGGTAGAAACATATTAACACCTATAGTCTATATCAGAGCCTGACAGATATGAACACTCACCAATATTTTTTTAAGGGTGGTAAAACTTTGATAACCAATTATATACCAACTTGTTTACATTTATATTTTCTATATATTTTGTATATGTTTATTTATGACATTTCTAACATTCAAATATTAAGTGATAAATAATATAAATATTGTAGCTGCATGTTTTGTATTGAAGACAGAACGAGTGGGTTTGTTTCGTAAGGTTCCTTAAAAGCGTAAGATTCAGGCAGATTTAGTGTGTTAGGGTCCTTAAAGGCAGATTGAGTACGATTTGTCGCTTCAAGGTGCCTTAAAGGCAGAATGTGTAAGATTGGTGCCTCAAGGGTCTTTGAAGCAGGATTTGATGTGTTAGGTTTGTTAAAGGCAGAATGAGCAGAATTTGTTACTTTAATGTTCCTTACAGGCAGAATGAGTAGGGTTTGCTGTGTTAGGTTCCTTAAAGGCAGAATGAGTAAGATTTGTTTCGTTAGGTTCCTTAAAGGCAGAATGAGTAAGATTTGTTTCGTTAGGTTCCTTAAAGGCAGAAGGAGTAAGATTTGTTTCGTTAGGTTCCTTAAAGGCAGAATGAGTAAGATTTGTTTCGTTAGGTTCCTTAAAGGCAGAATGAGTAAGATTTGTTTCGTTAGGTTCCTTAAAGGCAGAATGAGTAAGATTTGTTTCGTTAGGTTCCTTAAAGGCAGAAGGAGTAAGATTTGTTTCGTTAGGTTCCTTAAAGGCAGAATGAGCAAGATTTGTTTCACTAGGTTCCTTAAAGGCAGAATGAGTAAGATTTGTTTTGTTAGGTTCCTTAAAGGCAGAATGAGCAAGATTTGTTTCGTTAGGTTCCTTAAAGGCAGAATGAGCAAGATTTGTTTCACTAGGTTCCTTAAAGGCAGAATGAGTAAGATTTGTTTTGTTAGGTTCCTTAAAGGCAGAATGAGTAAGATTTGTTTTGTTAGGTTCCTTAAAGGCAGAATGAGTAGGATTTGTTTCGTTAGGTTCCTTAAAGGCAGAATGAGCAAGATTTGTTTCGTTAGGTTCCTTAAAGGCAGAATGAGTAAGATTTGTTTCGTTAGGTTCCTTAAAGGCAGAATGAGCAAGATTTGTTTCGTTAGGTTCCTTAAAGGCAGAAGGAGTAAGATTTGTTTCGTTAGGTTCCTTAAAGGCAGAAGGAGTAAGATTTATTTTGTTCGGTTCCTTAAAGGCAGAATGAGCAAGATTTGTTTCGTTAGGTTCCTTAAAGGCAGAATGAGCAAGATTTGTTTCGTTAGGTTCCTTAAAGGCAGAAGGAGTAAGATTTATTTTGTTCGGTTCCTTAAAGGCAGAATGAGTAAGATTTGTTTTGTTAGGTTCCTTAAAGGCAGAATGAACAAGATTTGTTTCGTTAGGTTCCTTAAAGGCAGAATGAGTAGGATTGGCGCTTCAAGGTTCTTTAAAAGCAGAATGAGTAGGATTTGTTACTTTAGGTGCCTTAAAGACATTGACTAAGATTGAGTAAGATTTAAGTCCTTAAAGGTAGAATCAGCAGGATTTGTTGCGTTAGGTTCCTTTATAGCAGAATGAGTACAATTTGTAGCTTTAGTTTCCTAAAGGGCAGAATGAGTAGGATTTAATGTGTTCAGGTCCTTTAAGGCAGAATGAGTAGGATTGGCGCTTCAAGGTTCCTTAAAGGCAGAATGAACAGGATTTTTTATGTCATGTCCTTTAAAAGCAGTAGGATTTGTTACTTTAGGTGCCTTAAAGACATAATCGCCTTAAAGATTAGTGACTATATAATAATACAGTGACAAATTATTATAATTGATTCCTTAAAGACAGAATTAGTAAGATTTGTTGCATTAGATTCCTTAAAGGAAGAATTAACAGGATTTAATGCATTAGGGTCCTTAAAGGCAGAATGAGTAGGATTTGATGTTTTAGGTTCCTTACAGGCAGAATGAGTAGCATTTGATGTTTTAGGTTCCTTACAGGCAAAATAGATAGTATTTGATGTTTAGGTTCCTTAAAGACAGGATGAGTATGATTTGATGTTTTAGCTTCCTTACAGGCAGAATGCGTAGGATTTGTTGCTTCAAGGTTCCTTAAAGGCAGAATGAGCAGAACTTAATGCGATAGGGTGCTTAAAGGCAGAATGAGTAGGATTTTATGTTTTAGTTTCCTTAAAGGCAGAATGAGCAGAACTTAATGCGATAGGGTGCTTAAAGGCAGAATGAGTAGGATTTTATGTTTTAGTTTCCTTAAAGGCAGAAAGAGCTGAACTTAATGCGATAGGGTGCTTAAAGGCAGAATGAGTATGATTTGATGTTTTAGCTTCCTTACAGGCAGAATGCGTAGGATTTGTTGCTTCAAGGTTCCTTAAAGGCAGAATGAGCAGAACTTAATGCGATAGGGTGCTTAAAGGCAGAATGAGTAGGATTTGATGTTTGAGGTTCCTTACAGGCAAAAGGAATAGGATTTGCTGCGTTAGGTTTCTTCAGAGCAGAGTAAGTAAACTTTGTTGCTTTAGGTTTCCAAAAAAATGAGTTGGATTTGACGTGTAAGGTTCCTTGAAGGCAGAACGAGCAGGATTTGTTTAAAAACAGCATCACAGTATCAGATATTCAATATATATTAATCTCTCTGCCTTATCAGCTGTTTTAACTGTTCCAATAAACAACAATCCTAACAAGTTGATGTACTTCTTGTTCATCAGTAGGTTTGTTTTTTAGATTTTACGGTCAAATTCGTCAATCTAAATAAACACCTGCATTTACTGACCACGTGGACGTCTCTGGACACGTGCAAAGCACCAGAAGACGCACCTGCTCATGGATGTGTGGTCACCCACTTACCTGCTTCTTACTGAACAGGTGCGAGTCCTCGTGTATATCTGTGAGAGTGGTGGGCTGTATTTACCTGGGGGGTACCCTGGACTGCCTGTCTGGTAGAGGCTGGGCGTGTACGCTGGAGCGGCGGTGGGATAACCTCCTGGGTAACCTGAGGACAAACGGAAAAGAAGAAAGTGAAGCTCAAGAGCGAAGGAAGCCGGTGTTTCAGAAATAATTGGAGTGAAGCGAAGGGCAAAGTGGGATTATGTACGATTTAAAAAGCCGGTGACTAATGCACTTGACTCATTTGCCTCCGATGCACTAATGTAAATCTCCCATGGTAACCGAAGGATGCAAACAAAAGAAAAGAGAGAGGGGGAGAGAGAGAGAGAGAGAGAGATCAAAAGATAAATATAAAGCATGCACTTATAAAGAAGTGCTCTTTGATTTTCTGAGACGCTTCTTAACACCATGAAGTTTGCTTAATTCTGTTGTGCTCACTTTTTACACAATCAACAACTTGAACTGGAGTGCTGAGGCTCGTATCTCCACTCACTGTCCACTGTCTCAGCTCCACTGACCATACAGGAGCTCCACCTACAGACTGTAGTTCACCTGATTCTCTGTATACTTTATTACTCTGTTCTTTAATGATCAGGACCCCCACAGGACCACCACAGAGCAGATACTATTAGGGGGGTGTATCATTCCCAGTAGAAGTACAAAGTGCTCCTACATGGTTAGTCAAGCAGATAATATAGACAAAGAATCAAAGAATGTAGAAAAAGGGGTGTATATACATATATATACACACACACATATATATACATATATATATATATATAGAGAGAGAGAGAGAGAGAGATGTTGGTGATTGAACAGGATGAGCACAGATGGTGTTCATTACCACTAGTCTATCTTAATAAGACACAGTCGGCTGAGTGCAAACCTCCCCCTCTCTCCCTCTTCCTCTCCCTATCTCCCTCTCTCTCCCTCTTCCTCTCCCTCTCTCTCCCTCTTCCTCCCTCTTCCTCTCCCTCTCTCTCCCTCTCTCTCCCTCTCTCCTCCTCTTCCTCTCCCTCTCTACCTCTCTCCTCTCTCTCCCTCTCTCTCCTCTTCCTCTCCCTCTTCCTCTCCCCCTCTCTCCCTCTTCCTCTCCCTCTCTCCCTCTCTCTCCCTCTCTCTCCCTCTTCCTCTCCCTCTCTCTCTCTCTCTCCCTCTCACTCCCTCTCTCCCTCTCTCTCCCTCTTCCTCTCCCTCTTCCTCTCCTCTCTCCCTCTCTCTCCTCTTCCTCTCTCTCCCTCTCTCTCCCTCTTCCTCTCCCTTATAAACAAAATATCTCCTCATCAGTCTCTCTCCTCTCCTCTCTCTCAGTCTCTCTCCTCTCCCGTCTCTCAGTCTCTCTCCTCTCCCCTCTCTCAGTCTCTCTTCTCTCCCGTCTCTCAGTCTCTCTCCTCTCCTCTCCCCTCTCTCAGTCTCTCTCCTCTCAGTCTCTCTCCTCTCCTCTCCCGTCTCTCAGTCTCTCTCCTCTCCTCTCCCGTCTCTCTCCTCTCCCCTCTCTCAGTCTCTCTCCTCTCCCCTCTCTCAGTCTCTCTCCTCTCTCTGTCTCTCTCCTCTCCTCTCCTCTCCCCTCTCTCAGTCTCTCTCGTCTCTCAGTCTCTCCCCTCTCCTCTCCCCTCTCTCAGTCTCTCTCCTCTCCTCTCCCCTCTCTCAGTCTCTCTCCTCTCCCGTCTCTCAGTCTCTCTCCTCTCCCGTCTCTCAGTCTCTCTCCTCTCCCGTCTCTCTCCTCTCCCCTCTCTCAGTCTCTCTCCTCTCCCGTCTCTCTCCTCTCCCCTCTCTCAGTCTCTCTCCTCTCCCCTCTCTCTGTCTCTCAGTCTCTCTCCTCTCCCCTCTCTCAGTCTCTCCCGTCTCTCAGTCTCTCTCCTCTCCTCTCCCCTCTCTCAGTCGCTCCCGTCTCTCAGTCTCTCTCCTCTCCTCTCCCCTCTCTCAGTCTCTCTCCTCTCCCCTCTCTCAGTCTCTCCCGTCTCTCAGTCTCTCTCCTCTCCCGTCTCTCAGTCTCTCTCCTCTCCTCTCCCCTCTCTCCCGTCTCTCAGTCTCTCTCCTCTCCTCTCTCTCAGTCTCTCTTCTCTCCCGTCTCTCAGTCTCTCTCCTCTCCCGTCTCTCAGTCTCTCTCCTCTCCTCTCCCCTCTCTCAG
Source organism: Megaleporinus macrocephalus (assembly GCA_021613375.1). Classification (NCBI taxonomy): domain Eukaryota; kingdom Metazoa; phylum Chordata; class Actinopteri; order Characiformes; family Anostomidae; genus Megaleporinus; species Megaleporinus macrocephalus. Next base: position 44,413,056 of record CM038711.1, read on the forward strand.
TCTCTCTCCTCTCCCGTCTCTCAGTCTCTCTCCTCTCCCGTCTCTCAGTCTCTCTCCTCTCCTCTCCCCTCTCTCAGTCTCTCTCCTCTCCCGTCTCTCAGTCTCTCTCCTCTCCGTTCTCAGTCTCTCTCCTCTCCGTCTCTCAGTCTCTCTCTCCTCTCCTCTTCCGTCTCTCAGTCTCTCTCCTCTCCTCTCCCTCTCTCAGTCTCTCTCCTCTCCCGTCTCTCTCCTCTCCCCTCTCTTAGTCTCTCTCCTCTCCCCTCTCTCAGTCTCTCCCGTCTCTCAGTCTCTCTCCTCTCTGTCTCTCTCCTCTCCCGTCTCTCAGTCTCTCTCCTCTCCCGTCTCTCAGTCTCTCTCCTCTCCTCTCCCGTCTCTCAGTCTCTCTCCTCTCCTCTCCCGTCTCTCTCCTCTCCCGTCTCTCAGTCTCTCTCCTCTCCCGTCTCTCAGTCTCTCTCCTCTCCCGTCTCTCAGTCTCTCTCCTCTCCTCTCCCGTCTCTCAGTCTCTCTCCTCTCCTCTGTCTCTCTCCTCTCCTCTCCCCTCTCTCAGTCTCTCCCGTCTCTCAGTCTCTCTCCTCTCCCCTCTCTGTCTCTCTCCTCTCCTCTCTCTCAGTCTCTCCCGTCTCTCAGTCTCTCTCCTCTCCCCTCTCTGTCTCTCTCCTCTCCCGTCTCTCAGTCTCTCTCCTCTCCCCTCTCTCAGTCTCTCTCCTCTCCCGTCTCTCAGTCTCTCAGTCTCTCTCCTCTCCCATCTCTCAGTCTCTCTCCTCTCCCGTCTCTCAGTCTCTGTCCTCTCCTCTCCCCTCTCTCAGTCTCTCTCCTCTCCCATCTCTCAGTCTCTCTCCTCTCCTCTCCCCTCTCTCAGTCTCTATCCTCTCCTCTCCCCTCTCTCAGTCTCTCTCCTCTCCCATCCCTCAGTCTCTCCTCTCCTCTCCCGTCTGTCAGTCTCTCTCCTCTCCCGTCTCTCAGTCTCTCTCCTCTCCTCTCCCATCTCTCAGTCTCTCCTCTCCTCTTCCGTCTCTCAGTCTCTCTCCTCTCCTCTCTGTCTCTCTCCTCTCCTCTCCTCTCCCCTCTCTCAGTCTCTCCCGTCTCTCAGTCTCTCCCCTCTCTGTCTCTCTCCTCTCCTCTCCCCTCTCTCAGTCTCTCTCCTCTCCCGTCTCTCAGTCTCTCTCCTCTCCCGTCTCTCAGTCTCTCTCCTCTCCCATCTCTCAGTCTCTCTCCTCTCCCGTCTCTCAGTCTCTCTCCTCTCCCATCTCTCAGTCTCTCTCCTCTCCTGTCTCTCAGTCTCTCTCCTCTCCCCTCTCTCAGTCTCTCTCCTCTCCATCTCTCAGTCTCTCTCCTCTCCTCTCCCCTCTCTCAGTCTCTCTCCTCTCCCCTCTCTCAGTCTCTCCCGTCTCTCAGTCTCTCTCCTCTCCTCTCCCGTCTCTCAGTCTCTCTCCTCTCCCATCTCTGTCTCTCTCCTCTCTAGTCTCTCAGTCTCTCTCCTTTCCCGTCTTTCAGTCTCTCTCCTCTCCCGTCTCTCTCCTGTCTCTCAGTCTCTCTCTCTCCTCTTCTCTTCCGTCTCTCAGTCTCTCTCCTCTCCTCTTCCGTCTTTCAGTCTCACTCCTCTCCTCTTCCGTCTCTCAGTCTCACTCCTCTCCTCTTCCGTCTCTCAGTCTCTCTCCTCTCCTGTCTCCCAGTCTCTCTCCTCTCCTGTCTCCCAGTCTCTCTCCTATCCAGTCTCTCTCCTCTCCTGTCTCTTTGTCTCTCCTCTCCCACCTCTCAGTCTCTCTCCTGTGCTGTCTCTGTCTCTCTTCTCTCCAGTCTCTCTCCCCTCCCACCTTTCTGTATCTCTCTCCCTCCTCTCCTATCTGTCAGTATCTGCCCCATCTCTCAGTCTCTCTCTCCTCTCCTATTTCTCTGCCCCCCCTATGACTCTCAGTCTCTCCTCTGTCCTCTCCATCATTCTCAGTCTCTCCCCTGTCCTCTCCTATCTCTCTCTCCTCTTCCATCTCTCTGTATCTGCCCTCAGATATATTTTTGTCTCTCCTCTTTACTCCCAGTTTCTCTCCTTTTACTCTATTTCAACTCCTAACAATCTCAACTCTTCTAACAATTTCTTCGTATCTATTCCTCCTTCTCCTCAGTCAGGTTATCAGAATGGTTCCTGCTGTCTCTCTGTAGAGAAGGTGCTGTTTATGAATATGGAGTATAAAAACAGCCTCAAGCGAAAGCTCTGTCACTAAACCCAGCAGTGAAACATGTGGCTGCTGCAACTCCATGATTATATAATAAATATTAACAATCAGGAGTTACTGACCTGTAAAAGACAGTGTTTTTCTAATATCTGGGTCAAGTAAGTTCCAGTAACAGTGACCTAACACTGATGTGTCCTACTACAGATGGTCTCTCTGTGAACAGATTGTGGGGGGGGTCTCTCTCACCTGTGTAGGCCATGTTTTTGGGGTTTCCGTATGGAGTCCCAGGCTGAACGGGACTGTAGACCGGATTCATGGTGGAAGACAGTCTGCTCTTACTGAGAGAGAAGAGAAAGAAGGAAAAAAAGAAGAGAGAAGAACAAGTTATTTCTCTGTTTCTGTGATGAGCTGGTTACATATAGTCTCTGTCCAAAGAAAAACATGAATCTCCTTTTTGTTGATTTTCATTTTTCTACATCGTTAGAACACGACAGCTGCCATTTACACTGTGAGAACATTTTATGATGGAAAAATTCTGGTTCCATTGACTTACATTAAAAGGCAATAAAGACCGTTTTAAAGTTACTGTTTTGAAGACACATGGTTTTGTTTGGACAGAGATGATATGAGTTTGCCTGGGTGGCCTTTTAGAGTTGTGATTTAGGTGACTGTGCACTGTGGAGTGTTATGAGCTGTTCAGTGCACTGATTTAACTAAAAAGCATATCAGCGATTTCAGTAATAATCATGTTTCAAACAGAGAGCACTTTTATATCAAATTTGACAGACATCATTTATACTCAGTTAGAAACCACAGGACTGAGTGAAAAGAGAGAGAGAGAGAGAGAGAGAGAGATCAACAGAGAAAAAAGAAGAGAGAGACCCATTGATAGACATACTGGTTAAAGACAGAGACAAAGAGAAAATGAGTAAGAGATACGACAGAAAGAGCTAAAAACACAGTCTGATTTAGCTCAGAGCTAAAAACACAGTCTGTCTTAGCTCAGAGCTAAACACACAGTCTGTCTTAGCTCAGAGCTAAAAACACAGTCTGTCTTAGCTCAGAGCTAAAAACACAGTCTGATTTAGCTCAGAGCTAAACACATAGTCTATATTAGCTCAGAGCTAAAAACACAGTCTGATTTAGCTCAGAGCTAAACACATAGTCTATATTAGCTCAGAGCTAAAAACACAGTCTGATTTAGCTCAGAGCTAAAAACACAGTCTGTCTTAGCTCAGAGCTAAAAACACAGTCTGATTTAGCTCAGAGCTAAAAACACAGTCTGTCTTAGCTCAGAGCTAAAAACACAGTCTGATTTAGCTCAGAGCTAAACACATAGTCTATATTAGCTCAGAGCTAAAAACACAGTCTGATTTAGCTCAGAGCTAAACACATAGTCTATATTAGCTCAGAGCTAAAAACACAGTCTGATTTAGCTCAGAGCTAAAAACACAGTCTGATTTAGCTCAGAGCTAAACACATAGTCTATATTAGCTCAGAGCTAAAAACACAGTCTGATTTAGCTCAGAGCTAAACACATAGTCTATATTAGCTCAGAGCTAAAAACACAGTCTGATTTAGCTCAGAGCTAAAAACACAGTCTGATTTAGCTCAGAGCTAAAAACACAGTCTGATTTAGCTCAGAGCTAAAAACAGTCTGATTTAGCTCAGAGCTAAACACATAGTCTATATTAGCTCAGAGCTAAAAACACAGTCTGATTTAGCTCAGAGCTAAACACATAGTCTATATTAGCTCAGAGCTAAAAACACAGTCTGATTTAGCTCAGAGCTAAAAACACAGTCTATATTAGCTCAGAGCTAAAAACACAGTCTGATTTAGCTCAGAGGTAAAAACACAGTCTGATTTAGCTCAGAGCTAAAAACACAGTCTGATTTAGCTCAGAGGTAAAAACACAGTCTGATTTAGCTCAGAGCTAAAAACGCAGTCTGATTTAGCTCAAGGCTAAAAACACAGTTTGTCTTAGCTCAAAGCTAAAAACACAGTCTGTCTTAGCTCAGAGGTAGAAAAACAGCCTGCCTTAGCTCAGAGCTAAAACACAGTCTGATTTAGCTCAGAGCTAAACACATAGTCTATATTAGCTCAGAGCTAAAAACATAGTCTGATTTAGCTCAGAGCTAAAAACACAGTCTATATTAGCTCAGAGCTAAAAACACAGTCTGATTTAGCTCAGAGCTAAAAACACAGTCTGATTTAGCTCAGAGCTAAAAACACAGTCTGATTTAGCTCAGAGCTAAACACATAGTCTATATTAGCTCAGAGCTAAAAACACAATCTGATTTAGCTCAGAGCTAAACACATAGTCTATATAGCTCAGAGCTAAAAACACAGTCTGTCTTAGCTCAAAGCTAGAACACAGTCTGTCTTAGCTCAAAGCTAGAACACAGTCTGTCTTAGCTCAAAGCTAAAAACACAGTCTGCATTAGCTCAAAGCTAAAAACACAGTCTGATTTAGCTCAGAGGTAAAAACACAGTCTGATTTAGCTCAGAGGTAAAAACACAGTCTGATTTAGCTCAGAGCTAAAAACGCAGTCTGATTTAGCTCAGAGGTAAAAACAGTCTGATTTAGCTCAGAGGTAAAATCACAGTCTGATTTAGCTCAGAGGTAAAAACACAGTCTGTCTTAGCTCAGAGGTAAAAACACAGCCTGAATTAGCTCAAAGCTAAAAACACAGTCTGATTTAGCTCAGAGCTAAACACATAGTCTATATTAGCTCAGAGGTAAAAACACAGTCTGATTTAGCTCAGAGCTAAAAACACAGTCTGATTTAGCTCAGAGCTAAAAACACAGTCTGATGTAGCTCAGAGCTAAAAACACAGTCTGATTTAGCTCAGAGCTAAAAACACAGTCTGATTTAGCTCAGAGCTAAAAACACAGTCTGATTTAGCTCAGAGCTAAAAACACAGTCTGATTTAGCTCAGAGCTAAAAACACAGTCTGATTTAGCTCAGAGCTAAACACATAGTCTATATTAGCTCAGAGCTAAAAACACAGTCTGATTTAGCTCAGAGCTAAACACATAGTCTATATTAGCTCAGAGCTAAAAACACAGTCTGATTTAGCTCAGAGCTAAAAACACAGTCTGATTTAGCTCAGAGCTAAACACATAGTCTATTAGCTCAGAGCTAAAAACACAGTCTGATTTAGCTCAGAGCTAAACACATTCTATATTAGCTCAGAGCTAAAAACACAGTCTGATTTAGCTCAGAGCTAAAAACACAGTCTGATTTAGCTCAGAGCTAAAAACACAGTCTGATTTAGCTCAGAGCTAAAAACAGTCTGATTTAGCTCAGTAAACACATAGTCTATATTAGCTCAGAGCTAAAAACACAGTCTGTCTTAGCTCAAAGCTAAAAACACAGTCTGTCTTAGCTCAAGGCTAAAAACACAGTCTGTCTTAGCTCAAAGCTAAAAACACAGTCTGTATAAGCTCAAAGCTAAAAACACAGCCTGCATTAGCTCAAGGCTAGAACACAGTCTGATTTAGCTCAGAGGTAAAAACACAGTCTGATTTAGCTCAGAGGTAAAAACACAGTCTGATTTAGCTCAGAGCTAAAAACGCAGTCTGATTTAGCTCAAGGCTAAAAACACAGTTTGTCTTAGCTCAAAGCTAAAAACACAGTCTGTCTTAGCTCAGAGGTAGAAAAACAGCCTGCCTTAGCTCAGAGCTAAAACACAGTCTGATTTAGCTCAGAGCTAAACACATAGTCTATATTAGCTCAGAGCTAAAAACATAGTCTGATTTAGCTCAGAGCTAAAAACACAGTCTATATTAGCTCAGAGCTAAAAACACAGTCTGATTTAGCTCAGAGCTAAAAACACAGTCTATATTAGCTCAGAGCTAAAAACACAGTCTGATTTAGCTCAGAGCTAAACACATAGTCTATATTAGCTCAGAGCTAAAAACACAATCTGATTTAGCTCAGAGCTAAACACATAGTCTATATTAGCTCAGAGCTAAAAACACAGTCTGATTTAGCTCAGAGCTAAAAACACAGTCTATATTAGCTCAGAGCTAAAAACACAGTCTGATTTAGCTCAGAGCTAAAAACACAGTCTGATTTAGCTCAGAGCTAAAAACACAGTCTGATTTAGCTCAGAGGTAAAAACACAGTCTGATTTAGCTCAGAGGTAAAAACACAGTCTGATTTAGCTCAGAGCTAAAAACACAGTCTGATTTAGCTCAGAGGTAAAAACACAGTCTGATTTAGCTCAGAGGTAAAATCACAGTCTGATTTAGCTCAGAGGTAAAAACACAGTCTGTCTTAGCTCAGAGGTAAAAACACAGCCTGAATTAGCTCAAAGCTAAAAACACAGTCTGATTTAGCTCAGAGCTAAAAACACAATAGTCTATATTAGCTCAGAGGTAAAAACACAGTCTGATTTAGCTCAGAGCTAAAAACACAGTCTGATTTAGCTCAGAGCTAAAACACAGTCTGATGTAGCTCAGAGCTAAAAACACAGTCTGATTTAGCTCAGAGCTAAAAACACAGTCTGATTTAGCTCAGAGCTAAAACACAGTCTGATTTAGCTCAGAGCTAAAAACACAGTCTGATTTAGCTCAGAGCTAAAAACACAGTCTGATTTAGCTCAGAGCTAAACACATAGTCTATATTAGCTCAGAGCTAAAAACATAGTCTGATTTAGCTCAGAGCTAAAAACACAGTCTATATTAGCTCAGAGCTAAAAACACAGTCTGATTTAGCTCAGAGCTAAAAACACAGTCTGATTTAGCTCAGAGCTAAAAACGCAGTCTATATTAGCTCAGAGCTAAAAACGCAGTCTGATTTAGCTCAGAGGTAAAAACACAGTCTGTCTTAGCTCAGAGGTAAAAACACAGCCTGTCTTAGCTCAGGTAGAAAAAACAGTCTGCCTTAGCTCAGAGCTAAAAACACAGTCTGATTTTAGCTCAGAGCTAAAAACACATAGTCTCTATTAGCTCAGAGGTAAAAACACAGTCTGATTTAGCTCAGAGCTAAAAAAACACGTCTGATTTAGCTCAGAGCTAAAACACAGTCTGATGTTAGCTCAGAGCTAAAAACACAGTCTGATTTAGCTCAGAGCTAAAAACACAGTCTGATTTAGCTCAGAGCTAAAAACACAGTCTGATTTAGCTCAGAGCTAAAAACACAGTCTGATTTAGCTCAGAGCTAAAAAACACAGTCTGATTTAGCTCAGAGCTAAAAACACAGTCTATATTAGCTCAGAGCTAAAAACAGTCTGATTTAGCTCAGAGCTAAAAACACAGTCTATATTAGCTCAGAGCTAAAAACACAGTCTGATTTAGCTCAGAGCTAAAAACACAGTCTGATTTAGCTCAGAGCTAAAACATAGTCTATATTAGCTCAGAGCTAAAAACACAGTCTGATTTAGCTCAGAGCTAAAAACACAGTCTATATTAGCTCAGAGCTAAAAACACAGTCTGATTTAGCTCAGAGCTAAAAACACAGTCTGATTTAGCTCAGAGCTAAACACATAGTCTATATTAGCTCAGAGCTAAAAACACAGTCTGATTTAGCTCAGAGCTAAAAACACAGTCTATATTAGCTCAGAGCTAAAAACACAGTCTGATTTAGCTCAGAGCTAAAAACACAGTCTGATTTAGCTCAGAGCTAAAAACACAGTCTGATTTAGCTCAGAGGTAAAAACACAGTCTGATTTAGCTCAGAGGTAAAATCACAGTCTGATTTAGCTTAGAGGTAAAAACACAGTCTGTCTTAGCTCAGAGGTAAAAACACAGCCTGTCTTAGCTCAAAGCTAAAAACACAGTCTGATTTAGCTCAGAGCTAAACACATAGTCTATATTAGCTCAGAGCTAAAAACACAGTCTTTGCTCAAGCTAAAACACAGTCTGATTTAGCTCAGAGGTAAAAACACAGTCTGATTTAGCTCAGAGCTAAAAACACAGTCTGATTTAGCTCAGAGCTAAAAACACAGTCTGATTTAGCTCAGAGGTAAAAACACAGTCTGATTTAGCTCAGAGCTAAAAACACAGTCTGATTTAGCTCAGAGCTAAAAACACAGTCTGTCTTAGCTCAAGGCTAAAAACACAGTTTGTCTTAGCTCAAAGCTAAAAACACAGTCTGTCTTAGCTCAAAGATAAAAGCAGTCTGTCTTAGCTCAGAGGTAAAAAAACAGCCTGTCTTAGCTTAGAGCTAAAAACACAGTCTGTCTTGGCTCAAAGATAAAAGCAGTCTGTCTTAGCTCAAAGCTAAAAACACAGCCTGCATTAGCTCAAAGCTAAAAACACAGTCTGCATTAGCTCAAAGCTAAAAACACAGTCTGTCTTAGCTCAAAGCTAAAAACACAGCCTGCATTAGCTCAAAGCTAAAAACACAGTCTGTCTTAGCTCAAAGCTAAAAACACAGTCTGTCTTAGCTCAGAGCTAAAAACACAGTCTGTCTTAGCTCAAGGCTAAAAACACAGTCTGTCTTAGCTCAAGGCTAAAAATACAGTCAGTCTTAGCTCAGAGGTAAAAACACAGCCTGTCTTAGCTCAGAGGTAAAAACACAGCCTGTCTTAGCTCAAGGCTAAAAACACAGTCTGTCTTAGCTCAAGGCTAAAAACACAGTCTGTCTTAGCTCAAAGCTAAAAACACAGTCTGTCTTAGCTCAAGGCTAAAAACACAGTCTGTCTTAGCTCAAAGCTAAAAACACAGTCTGTCT
>CM038711.1:44425409-44432909 GCA_021613375.1 Megaleporinus macrocephalus
GAACAAGCTGGTGAATAAGAAGCTGAGTACCAGTGCTAGTCTATTACTTCTACACTATTTAAGGTGGAACGAGAAATTCTGAACAAGTAGCAAGTGAATGAGAAGCTGAGCACCAATCTGTAACATCAGCCCCATTTAAGGTGGAACGGAAAAATCCAAATAAGTAACAGGTGAATAGAAAGCTAAATACCAGCACCAGACTGTAATTTCTCCACTATTTAAGGTGGAACGAGAAATTCTGAACAAGTAGTAAGTGAATAACAAGCTGAACACCAACTTCAGTCTGTAACATCTGCACCATTTAAGGTGGAACGGAAAAATCCAAACAAGTAACTGGTGACTAGGAAGCTAAATGCCGGCACCAGACTTTAACTTCCCCACCATTTAAGGTGGAACAGAAAAATTTGAACAAGTAGCAGGTGAATAGGAAGCTAAATACCAACTCCAGGCTGTAATGGCTGCACTATTTAAGGTGGAACGGAAAAATCTGCACAAGAAGCTGGTGAATAAGAAGCTGAGTACCAGTGCTAGCCTATTACTTCTGGACCATTTAAGGTGGAGCGAGAAATTCTGAACAAGTAGCAAGTGAATAAGAAGCTGAGCGCCAGCTCCAGTCTGTAACATCTGCACCATTTAAGGTGGAACGGAAAAATCCAAACAAGTAGCTGGGGAATAGTAAGCTAAATACCAGCACCAGACTGTAACTTCCCAACCATTTAAGGTGGAACAAGAAATTCTTGGAGTGTCTAATAGAGTGGACAGTGAGTGAACACAGTGTTTAAACACTCTAGCAGCAGCACTGCTGTGTCTGATCCACTCACACCAGCACAACAAACTCTGAGAATGTGCTGAGAATGATCCACCACCCACATAGAAGATGCTCCGTGGTGGTCCTGTGGGGGTCCCGATCATTAAAGAACAGAGTAATATACAGAGAATCAGATGAACTACAGTCTGTAAGTGGAACTCCTGTATGGTCAGTGGAGCTGATACACATGGACCCTAAATGGGCCCTTTAATATTTCAAAATTGAATAGATTTAAATATTGAATAGATAAACAACACCTGCGACATCAGGCTGCATCTTCATAACCATTTCATGCGATGCCTTTCTGAGAGGGAGCTTTTAGAATTGTACACATTAACCATTGATCTGTGTGGAAATTTGGACAAATCTGTGGAGTCGCCCTTTCAGTACAGGCCACTGAGTGAATGAATGTGGTCCACAGCCACATACACAAGGCAGACTCTAAAGCTGACATTAGCAGTCTCCTCCAGGTGTGCACGGCCAGAGTCCTGCCTCGCTGTCCTCCGTCTCCGTTCTCTCACCTGAGAATGTGAGCTCCGCCGAGACACGTCCCGCGCGTAACTCAGATCAGACAGGAGCGGCTGTGGCACCTTGTCGAGTCGGATTCCTTCACAGACCATTACACGAACTCGCGAGGAAGGCTCCGTCGCCGGAGAGTGCCAGCGAACGCTCATAAATGTGTGATAAACGAAGGCGAGGTGAGGTCGGTGTTGCTTTTATGCTAGCGCGCCGCAGCAGAAGCTATTAGGATCAGGATCGATGCAGATGGCGCGCAGACAGCTGCTCAAGTACATTATTGATTAAATAGTGACACCGTCTCACGCGAGGAACCGCGATTCGACAGACGCTCGCGATCAAACGCGAGTAAGAGAGGGACGGACAGACGTCTCCGAGGCTCTCAGAGGCCCTGCAGGGCCAGAAGTGAGGCTAACTGTTGTATTGGGATTGACTTTAGGAGCGTAATCGCATTCGTTCGGCTAATAACACTGCATTAGGTTCTACTTTATGTTTCTGTTTGGGACTTTTCAGATGTTTATAGTTGATTTCAAAGTTGAATCGTCCCTCGACTTCATCCCTCACTCGCTTCTCAACAAAGTGGAGCCACGCTTCCCTCTAGTGGTGCATCTGTGCAACAGCGAGTATCTCCAGGACTTTACAGGAGAGACCAAAAAGTGTCTCTACTGTTAATGCAAGTCAATGGAACCAGACATCTTTCCAATTGATTTTGGAGCATTTCTAAGGGTCCATTCATAATGAAATTATCATACCATGTAGAGAGCAGCTGTTGTGTTCACATGACGCTGAAAAATTAAAATGGCCAAAAATTTTGATTTCTTTTGGGACAATATACGTGTATTAAAATTAATTAATTCACTTAATGTCATCAATTTACTGTGTAACTAACGAGTAAACATGCAAACAGAGTCACTGAGAGTGGTTTGGTGTGGAGAAGCTAAACGAGTCAAAATTGTTTAAAGTGGTGGTGAATGGAACCAGACATCCACATTTACAACATCCTCCTAAAATGATTATGAATATGCTACCTGATGTTGTTTTAAGTAAAATTGATTGATATCCACTGATAGTGGAGAGGTACATGTAGAAACCCCTTTAAAAATATTATTTCAGATTTGTGTCAACATCAAAATTCCACATATAAACACTCAGTCACGTGTAGGTTCACATATGTTTTTGATGGTTAATAAAATCACTATATTTATGTAAAAAAAACACCTTAAAAATAGCTCAACAAATTTTACAGTAACTGATTTTGATGATGTTCGTGATGTAACTCAACTCAAGGACACACGTCTTATTGGAGTCTAAAGTTCTCTTAATTTCCAGAATATTTTTCTAACTAAATTTCCACACTAGCCAGGAGCAGTTCAGACTGTAATAACTGCATCATTAAATTAGGAAATGCAATAATTATTCAATTTAAATGGTTATATTTAAATATAAAAAATATAGCATTTTACACTAATATTTATATGTAATTACTTGCATTTATGCACATTTGCTGAACTGTATTAATCAAACACCGTATTAATCAAACACTGTATTAATCAAATACTGTATCAACCAAATACTGTATTAATCAAATACTGTATCAAACAAATTCTGTATCAACCAAATACTCTATCAACTAAATACTGTATTAATCAAATACTGTATCAAACAAATTCTGTATCAACCAAATACTCTATCAACTAAATACTGTATTAATCAAATACTGTATTAACCAAGTACCCTATCAACCAAATACTGCATTAACCAAATATTGTATTAACCAAATACTGTATCAGTCAAATAGTGTATTAACCAAATACTGTATTAACCAAATACTGTATCTATCAAATACTGTATTAATCAAATACTGTATTGACCAAAGACTGTATCAATCAAATACTGTATTAACCAAATACTCTATCAACCAAATACTGCATTAACCAAATACTGTATCAATTAAATAGTGTATTAACCAAATAGTGTATTAACCAAATACTGTATTAATCAAATACTGTATCAAACAAATTTTGTATCAACCAAATACTCTATCAACTAAATACTGTATTAATCAAATACTGTATTAACCAAGTACTCTATCAACCAAATACTGCATTAACCAAATATTGTATTAACCAAATACTGTATCAATCAAAGAGTGTATTAACCAAATACTGTATTAACCAAATGCTGTATCTATCAAATACTGTATTAATCAAATACTGTATTGACCAAAGACTGTATCAATCAAATACTGTATTAACCAAATACTCTATCAACCAAATACTGCATTAACCAAATACTGTATCAATTAAATAGTGTATTAACCAAATAGTGTATTAACCAAATACTGTATTAATCAAATACTGTATCAAACAAATTTTGTATCAACCAAATACTCTATCAACTAAATACTGTATTAATCAAATACTGTATTAACCAAGTACTCTATCAACCAAATACTGCATTAACCAAATATTGTATTAACCAAATACTGTATCAATCAAGAGTGTATTAACCAAATACTGTATTAACCAAATGCTGTATCTATCAAATACTGTATTAATCAAATACTGTATTGACCAAAGACTGTATCAATCAAATACTGTATTAACCAAATACTCTATCAACCAAATACTGCATTAACCAAATACTGTATCAATTAAATAGTGTATTAACCAAATAGTGTATTAACCAAATACTGTATTAATCAAATACTGTATCAAACAAATTTTGTATCAACCAAATACTCTATCAACTAAATACTGTATTAATCAAATACTGTATTAACCAAGTACTCTATCAACCAAATACTGCATTAACCAAATATTGTATTAACCAAATACTGTATCAATCAAAGAGTGTATTAACCAAATACTGTATTAACCAAATGCTGTATCTATCAAATACTGTATTAATCAAATACTGTATTGACCAAAGACTGTATCAATCAAATACTGCATTAACCAAATACTCTATCAACCAAATACTGCATTAACCAAATATTGTATTGACCAAAGACTGTATCAATCAAATAGTGTATTAACCAAATACTGTATTAACCAAATACTGTATTAATCAAATACTGTATTAACCAAATATTGTATTAACCAAATACTGTATTAACCAAATGCTGTATCAATCAAATACTGTATTGACCAAAGACTGTATCAATCAAATACTGTATTAATCAAATACTGTATCAACCAAATAATGTATCAACCAAATACTCTATTAACCAAATACTGTATCAACCAAACATTGTATTAATCAAATACTGTATCAACCAAATACTGTATTAATCAAATACTGTATTAACCAAATATTGTATTAACCAAGTACTGTATCAAACAAATTCTGTATCAACCAAATACTCTATCAATCAAATACTGTATTCATCAAATACTGTATTGACCAAAGACTGTATCAATCAAATACTGTATTAAACAAATACTGTATCAACCAAATACTATATCAATCAAATACGGTATCAACCAAGTACTGTTTCAACTAAATACTGTATCAACTAAGTAATGTATCAACCAAATAATGTATCAACCAAATACTCTATTAACCAAATACTGTATCAACCAAACATTGTATTAATCAAATACTGTATCAACCAAATACTGTATTAATCAAATACTGTATTAACCAAATATTGTATTAACCAAGTACTGTATCAAACAAATTCTGTATCAACCAAATACTCTATCAATCAAATATTGTATTCATCAAATACTGTATTGACCAAAGACTGTATCAATCAAATACTGTATTAAACAAATACTGTATCAACCAAATACTATATCAATCAAATACGGTATCAACCAAGTACTGTTTCAACTAAATACTGTATCAACTAAGTAATGTATCAACCAAATACTGTATCAACCAAATACTGTACTAATCAAATACTGTATTAAACAAATACTGTATCAACCAAATACTATATCAATCAAATACTATATCAATCGAATACGGTATCAACCAAGTACTGTTTCAACTAAATACTGTATCAACCAAATAATCTATCAACCAAATAATCTATCAACCAAATACTGTATTAATCAAATACTGCATTAACCAAATATTGTATCAACCAAATACTATATCAATCAAATACGGTATCAACCAAGTACTGTTTCAACTAAATACTGTATCAACTAAATAATGTATCAACCAAATACTGTATCAATCAAATAGTGTATTAATCAAATGCTGTATCTAACAAATACTGCATCTATCAAATACTGTATTAATCAAATACTGTATTGACCAATGACTGTATCAATCAAATACTGTATTAACCAAATACTGTATCAACCAAATACTGTATCAATCAAATACTGTATCAATCAAATACTGTATTAATGAAATACTGTATCAACCAAATACTCTATTAATCAAATACTGTATTAATGAAATACTGTATCAACCAAATACTGTATCAACCAAATACTGTATCAATCAATACTGTATCAACCAAATACTATATTAATCAAACATTGTATTAATCAAATACTGTATTAATCAAATACTGTATTAATCAAATACTGTATTAATCAAATGCTGTATCAACTATTATGTATTAATCAAATACTTTATTAAGAAAATACTGTATTAATCAAACACTGTATTCAGTAGCTGCTGTTCTGCTACCTCGGTGATGGCTATTTTCCTATACGCCAGGATATCTGCTAATATATGATTATATGTTACAGTTGTATGTATACGTTCACACTCTCTCAGTACCATGTATCTGGCATGTGTCTCGTTTTTCTATTTATGGTATATAAGATACTATATTGGGTGGTATTTTTTATCTTAAAAAGTGAGCTATAATAAAATGCATGATAAAGAAATAACTAAATTAAGTAACAAAGTAAAACATAATGTAATAACACAAATATAATAATATAAATTGCTGATAATGTAATAAAATTATCATCTAATAATATTATAAGAGTTTTGTAAATACTGTAGAAAGATATTACATTGTGTAATATATCAAAAATTGATTTGATTGATTTGATCTATATTGTTTTGATTAATTACATGGCAAATTATGAGCTTAGATAAATACTTGAACATGAACATTGTAAAATGGTGTAGATAAACATTTTCTGCCAGGACCTGCATTTACATGTTTAATCAAAGTAAAATGAACCAAAACTTTTCAACATACTTCAAATTAAATGCATGTTAGAAAGATTTTTAAATGAATAACACAACAATAATTACAATTTTCTTACATTTTCTTTATTTCAACAACAACGTTACGCTCCTCAGTTCATACCTCCACAGACTCCCATAGTTTCCCATAATTCTTCTACCAAACATGTGACTCAACCAGCCAGTCAGAGCTCTTTCATCTGCTCATTAATAATTACTGAAGTATTAACATTCAGTTTTATAATGACCCTAATAAACACAAACATATTAAAGTCACTTTATTTTAATGCCTGTTTATTAACGTTCGTGAAACTATACATTACAATTAACACAAAAATGTAATAATTAATAACAATTAATAATAATTAATAGTACCCTAATAAACAGAAATATATCATTAGTAAGCGAGTTTAGAAATTAGGTAAATGTATTTCTATGATGTGTCATCTTAAACTGTATATCAGTCAATAAGTGTTAACAAGTTAATTGTCAAGTTAAATGTTAATTGCTATTAATTTTTTAATTGAAAGAAAAAAAACTTTGTTACATGTTAATTATGAAATATTATTAGTGACCAAACAGGGCTGTTGGTTTTGAAATAATAAAGAGCTGAAGTGTGTGGTGTGTTAACACTTCAAAAAACAGCAGAAACGTAATACATGTATAATTAATATTATGCAATTAATAACTACTATGAACAAACATTAAGGGGAATTTCACTTTTTCCTAATTTCCTGTGTAATAAAGTTTATTTTGAGGGATATTTTGGCCTTACAGTGCCCATTGTATGAAATAACTAGAAGACTTCTGGTTCCATTCACCACCACTGTGAATATTCCTGACTGTAAGTTTCTGAGTTTCACATTAAACCACTCTGAATGACTATGTTCACATCTCACTCACTTAATCATGAAGAAATGAAAAAAAACCTTCCCCTCTAAGGTTGTGTGTGTGATGATGCTGGCCACTAGATGGCGCTGCAGTGCTTCCTCTGCCTGACTGAGGTTCCA
>CM038711.1:44435409-44437909 GCA_021613375.1 Megaleporinus macrocephalus
CACGAGCTTTCTGTTCTTCAGTCCTCCCCCTCTTTTTTCCTCCCCAAATGTCCAGCTCTGGAGGTTGAAGCTGGGCTCCTTGTTCGAATTCGCCCGGTCCACCTTAAATGGTGCAGCAGTTACATTGTGGCGCCTGAGGCGCCACAATGTAACTGCTGCACCATTTAAGGTGGACCGGTTGAATTCGAAGAGGGCACCTCTGCATTGTTTCATATGCTCCATCAGAAACCAGTGGATGGAGAAAGAAGGACGAAGGATGCACTTCTTTTTTTATTACCCCTCTCTTTCCTTTCATACCCCCCCCCCCTTAAAAATGCTGTCGTTTGGTTAAGGGAAGGGAGGGGAGGGGGGGCTTTTAATGTGTGAGGCTATTCCTAAAAGCAAAACAAGTCAGGCCTACATCTGAACCCATGGGCTCAGTGCAGAGAGAGAGGAGGGGGGAGGGGGGGGGATCAGTGGATGAATATGGCATGGAGGGCCCATCCAGCCTGTGCTGAAAGCTCAGCAGCTTTTGTTGGTGATGGTAACCCATGCAATGCTGGCTCCTTCATCAACTGTGCATGGACCAGCATCCCAGTCTATAGGTTAAGGTGTGCGGAGGGAGGGGGGTGGGTGTGTGGTTGGTGAGGGGGGCCTCATAGCATCTGATCTGAGTGACAACCAGATCTTCTATTTTTTGTTTTTGTTTTGTTTGCATTGCAACAAACATCTACAGCCAGCTGCATCACCGGGCATGGCTTCACGGTGCATTATGGCTGCATTGTTGGTGCATCTTTTGTATGTGTGCACATGGCAGCAGTGCTGTGTGGTCAGTGGATGGGCATTAGGATGGGCATTAAAAAAAAAAATAAATAAATATATATATGTATGTATGTATATATTTTTGTTTATTTTTATTTTTTTGCGTCGTTTAAATGCGCCGGCTGCCCTTTAAACAGTGTCAATGTTTTATGATCAATGGACCAATAGAAGTGCTCAAAAATAGCTTGGAAAAAATTCTGGTTCCATTGACTTGCATTATAAGTAGCAACAGTTTTTGGCCTCTCCTGTAAAGTTGCCATTTTGGAGATACTTGTTTGGGTAGGAGCAGTATGCCAATATTGATCATAGGGGTGTAAGAAAATATCAAAATATTGAGTATCGTGATACTGTATCGCTTCTCAAAAACCACTAGAAATCCATTCGTTATCCATTTTCAGCTCCACTCCAACATTAACAAGTAGCACAAGGACAATTCTGTTGTAAGCATTGGCAAACGTGTGCATGTAGTGGTGTGTTTTTATAGTAGGATTTTAAAAAATCGCAATATATATAAATAAATATATAATATATATCATGATGGCTGTATCACGATACGTATTGTATCGCTAGGTTCTTGCCAATACACAGCCCTAATTGATCAACAAGTGTTTGTTCACGAGTGAGAACAGCAGATCTGATTAGAACAGAAGTAAATAGTCAGACATACAATACAAAGTAACATGAATATGTTATTGTGAGAGAAGTAGATCAGATCTTGATCCAGTTTGAAGAACAAAGAGGTTCCAGATTTCTCCTGGACGCCCCAGACATTGTATGAAAGTGTTCAGTTCCTTCAGCAGCAAATCTTGATTTATCTTAATGAAGTACTGAGCAGTCAAAGCAGGTATTAGATGAGAACTGATAATAATACTGGGTTGTTTAGGAGAAGCTTGGAAAGGGTTAATAAACACACTGATGTATGGAAAAGCACTACTTACTCTATTAATTCTGTTTAGATATTTCAATAAATAAAAGCTTCCTGTCTGGAAAGAAGTTATAAGGCAGTCGATTTATAATCAGAGTAGTAGATTGTTTGTTTTAGTATTTAATATATATATATAAATAGATATTTTGTTATAGAAATGTAAAGATTTTTTTATTATTATTATTATCATTATTATTACTACAATTATGTAAAGGTTATCATCACTGTGTTAGTCTGTCTGCCAGTAAGAAATGATTGAATTGAGATGAATAGACTGAGACCTTTATCTCTTTAGATAGAACAGATGCCGATAGGTACTATTGGGGCTGGGTGATATGGGAAAAAATCTTATCACAACAATTTTTTTCATATCAGTCGATATCGATATATATCACGATATACATCAAATCACTATTGCCTTTTTACTTTAAGTGAGAAGTGAAGATATCGAAATAAATAAAAAAATGTTAAACTGTTTTTATCCTTACAAATGTACTATAAAACATTACACAACTGTATTTCAAATGAATTAAAGGTAGATGGGGAGTTTATATATAAACTAGTTTGTATATAGGGGGCAGTATTTGTATGAACAGTATTCACAACCAGACACTGTGTAAAGCAGGCTGTTGCCGCTTCTTTAAGTTGGTTTATGTTCACTCGTAGCGGTGAGTCGACTCTCTGACGGCTCAAATGGTGAGTTAGTTTAGTGATTCTGTTTTTGGTAGATAATAAAGTTTCCTACTCGGGATTTTTGGTTATAAAGTCAACTTT
>CM038711.1:44440409-44448705 GCA_021613375.1 Megaleporinus macrocephalus
CTACTACTACTACTAGTACTACTAATACTAATACTACTATTACTACTACTAATACTACTAGTACTACTAATACTACTAGTTCTACTACTACTACTAGTACTACTAATACTAATACTACTATTACTACTACTAATACTACTAGTACTACTAATACTACTACTAATACTACTAGTTCTACTACTACTACTAGTACTACTAATACTACTAATACTACTACTAATACTACTAGTTCTACTACTACTACTAGTACTACTAATACTAATACTACTATTACTACTACTAATACTACTAATACTACTACTAATACTACTAATACTAATACTAATACTACTAGTTCTACTACTAGTACTACTAATACTACTAATACTACTACTAATACTAATACTACTAGTAGTACTACTAATACTAATACTACTAGTATTAGTACTACTACTAGTACTACTAGTACTACTACTAATACTAATACTACTAGTACTAATACTACTACTAGTACTACTAATACTAATACTAATACTACTAGTACTACTAATACTACTACTACTACTACTACTACTACTGATAATAATAATAATAATAATAATAATAATAATTTGCATGTACATGTTAAAGTGGATGTGCAATATGTATTAATATTTTGTGTATTAATAAGTCGTGGATAACGTTATGAAAACATGTGGTTCACTCTCCAGAGAGAGCAGCAAAGGCACAGCATTTTGACTGGACTGTTTTTGTGATGTCACAAAAACATCTGCATGCGTCCACCTATCCGGCTTGCTGAGCTTTAGCCCCGCCCACACTTAAGTTATATAAGGTTGTGTTTCAGGCTGGTCTGCGTTGTGAATGAGGGTACAATACAGGGCAGCCAATTAAAACAGAGCTCATTTACATATATTGGTCTTAAAGGCACAGTAACAAAGGCAGCCCGTTTAACTGTAAGAGATAAAAAAAGGTCATGTACAAACCAGGGGTGTAAGAAATACACAGATTCCTGGCAGACAGTGAATTATTGTGTGTTGTGTTTAAACCTCTGACCACTAGATGGCAGTGTTGTAATCCATTTTCAGCTCCACTCCAACATTAACAAGCAGCACAAGGACGCAATGCTATTGTAAGCATTGATAAACCTGTTCATACAGTGTTGTGTTTTAATAGTAGGATTTAAAAAATCGCAATATATTGCTTTGATTGCAGTATCGCAATATATCACGATATATTGAATCATGACCGCTGTATCATGATATGTATCGTATCGTCAGGTTCTTGCCGATACACAGCCCTAGTACAAACGAATGATGTGAAATTACAGGTACGTGAAGCGAGAAGATCTGAAATAATGGAAGTTACAGCAGAAAGAGTCTCAGCAGATCAGGACGTTCCTCATCACTGAGCGAACACAGATCTGCGAT
This sequence comes from Megaleporinus macrocephalus, assembly GCA_021613375.1. NCBI lineage: Eukaryota > Metazoa > Chordata > Actinopteri > Characiformes > Anostomidae > Megaleporinus > Megaleporinus macrocephalus. Next base: position 44,441,816 of record CM038711.1, read on the forward strand.
TCAGGTCATTTGTTCAGTAACAGCAAACATTTCTCCTTGAAGAGCCACAGCAGTGGACGCGCGCTTGCCCTGAGGGTGTGTTGGTTTCCCCAGATAAATGAGGAGCGCGAGCGGAGGCTGCTGAGGGATTCTGCCTCCTGGCTGCCGAGGAAAGCCCCGTTAGACTCCTGCTGCTGCTTTTCTCGTTCTTTATGAGCTGTTTGTGTCCATAGGCGGGTTTTCTATGTAGCGTAATCAGACAGATTTCAAAAAAGCACTCCTTCAGGGGGCGAGTAGATGAGCTCTGAGTTGAATTAAATATTTTATGTCTTAACCCCTTTAACAGCAGGCGTATTACATATTTATTACCCATAACAGTAGCTGAATTATTCAGCAGCTGCTTTATTGAAACTAATAATCTGTGTGAGAAGATAGTTACATGTTCCAACTTAAAGGTGATATCACCTTATTACAGGGTAAACAAAGCCAGAGTTGTTTATAATGATGATGAATGGAACCAGACATCCGAAACATGTAGTATCTCTTAAATAGAGATGGACCACTCAGGGTTTTGGAGGATGATATTGGATGGGGCGGTAGCTGATGCTGATCGGAGGTGGAGCTGCACTGATATGCTGTGTTCACATGTTTATGTTAATAATAATAATAATAGTAATAATAATAATACATTTGCACCTCATAGTGATATGGCGACATGAAGCCAAACAAATGTTGGCATGGTGAGAGTATTGGAGCCTACGTAGAGGAGAGTTGTAGCAGTGATTGTTTAGTGAAGGTAGAGAGAAGCAGTAGGATGCTGGGGTCTCTGTTATATCTGTTGTCTTAATTCAGCAATTCCAGAAAATTCCAACTCAACCTCCGAGACATGCTCCACAGCTGTAGTCGATGGCAAAAGTTGGGAAAACTAAACTGTTGATGAAGAGTTTTGCTCACTGCTGGGGTTTTTCATTGGTCTGTTGACTGGTGGCAACAAATTATGGATCTCAAGCCACTTCCATTTGAGCAGTTAATGGTTCTTGAGGTTAAACAGCCTCAGAGCAGGTTTTCCTCTTCTTCTAGCAGCACCTCAGTCTGCATAATCATGTGAACAGCCCACTGCTGTTTTTTTGGAAAGGTTTCTGAGATTCAACACCCTCAGAGCAGGTTTTCCTCTTCTTCTAGCAGCTCTTGGTGCTGTACTGTTCACATAATCTGCCTGTGGTAGCGTCAGACTCATATATAAACAGTTCCCTGCTGTTTTTTGGGAAGGTTCTTGAGGTTGAACAGCCTCAGAGTAGACTTTCTTTTTCTTCTAGCAGCACCTCAGTCTGCATAATCTGCCTGTGGTAGCGTCAGACTCATATATAAACAGTTCCCTGCTGTTTTTTGGGAAGGTTCTTGAGGTTAAATTGCCTCAGAGTAGACTTTCTTTTTCTTCTAGCAGCACCTCAGTCTGCATAATCTGCCTGTCTTCGCGTCGGATTCTCATATCGTCGCTGTCCAATGAAAAGCAAGGATCTCCAAAATTGCAGCTTCATAGGAGAGACCAAAAACATACCTTCCTTTCAATGCAAGTCAATGGAACCAGAATTTTTTCCAAACTGTTTGGAAACACCTCTGTTGGTCCATTCATCATGAAATTTTCACACATTGTAAACGACCATTGGCGAGTTCAAATGATGTAGAAAACTCAAAATCCAATGTTTTTAATTGAATAGCGACAGTATAGACTCTTGCATCATCCCTGCAGCTCCTCAATGGCAGCAAATCAGTGCCAATCACAATTCAATTCAAATGGACAAACTCTTCAATCGTGGAGACGCAGAGATCAAGCTAGGTTTGTTTTTATGGGCTCTAATTTGAAAGCAGCAGGGTTTTTGTATCCCTAGCAATTTTCTGACCAATCCCAAGTGTGTAATTTGGCTGTGGTTAATCTGCTGCAATGTGAAAATCAAAAAGATACACGTTACCGAATCCCAAACTTTGGTTCAGCTTTTAGAAAACGATCCAGCTGCGGAAGCCTCTGGGTTTTTTCCTGATTGAATTCTTGATTCTGAGATCAGGGTTCGATTCAATATTCAATAACGACATAAATCATAACATTAGGAAAGAAAACGCCAGTCGTTGTGTCCATGGCATGAGTCCAGCCCTCTCGCTACTCACTGTCTCCCAGTTTATCATCCCTATGTGACATTTCAAACATAAAGGCTCTGAATATTTTCATTTTCATTGTTTTTGTTTTTCATGTAAACACATTCAATAACAGATGCGATGCCATGCATTCCCACCTCGTCTTGCACTCTGATTGGCTGTAGCTAGTTGCTAACATCCAGTCACAACGCCTTCTAGATTTAGAGTCGCCGACAGGTCCAGGCATTAAACCTGCTAGATATTTCTTGAGAGCTTGCAAAGCATCAACAATCACTTGACTAGCTCTATCGACTGAGTGAGCGCTGAACGCCGACCTCATGTTGAGTCACGTTATGACCACCAGCTAACATCCAGAGAGACCACTGTGTGCAGCACAGACAGCAGCTAGACGGACTGGGAGACTCAGTAACGTCCTGGTAGGTGGTCACAGGTATCTGGAGGTATCATGCTGACTGCAGTGCATCCCACAGCTGCTGGAGGGAGCGTGGAGGAGAATCCATAGAGCCAACACCACCATCCATGTGGTCCCACAGATGGTCAGTTAAGGGTCCAGGGTAGTCTTGGTCAAAGTCTTGGTCATCTTCTCCGACCAATGTGGGACATTTCTAGCCGTGTGACGTGTGTCATCTGGCTGGCTGGAAGATCTCATCCACCCCAGAGAAGACCATCAGCATGTATGGTCTACGTGATCTGCAAGGATGGATTCAGACCCAAATCAGTTGAGATTATCTTCTAGAGATGGACCGATCAGCATCTTTGAGGCGATTCACCTTTTACTACCGATCGAGGGTGGAGCTATATGCCACGGCAGGGCTACATGTAGTTATTAGCACAAGCAAGTCATGAAACTGGTCTAAACTGGTTTATTACCATTTTTAATTAGCTCATATGAAACAGTATAATATTTTATTTAAATTAGAAGTTGGTGTATGTGGGAGTAAACTGCTTGATAAGCTCCAGAAGAGCCACATCTGAAAAGTATCTCTACTAGGAACAGCAGAGCGTGGATCCAGGTGGAACATTAACCAGCAGAATGAACGTCTTCTACAGCCGAGAAGAGCTGCTTATCTAGAACTAGAAACTCAATCACTCTGGCTGTGGTTCTTTAGCTCTCTGGCTGTTTCTGCTGCTGTTCTGTTTGTACCGGTCAGATCTGGTCTGTAGGGTTTCTGGGTTATTAGTTTTGTGTTAGCTGTGTGTGTTCTAGCTCTGCTGTTTACTGATACTCACTGTATTCAGCTGTGTGGTGTCTCTGAAGTGTGTATCAGATTAGTGTGTTAAATGTCTTTGTCTTGGTTCCCGTTAGAGACGCTGATGTTACTAATTGTACTGATGTTATAAACTGTTCTGGATGAGTCTGAGTCTCATACGATAACAAACTGCCAGACGGACGATGTTTTCTTTCCGTACATGCGGTGAACGCTTAAACTGATCTCGCGAGGCCGCTGCTTTAGTCAGTCTGTGGAAAATGAAAGGGTATGTATTTCCTAGTGGTTCAGATAGGAATTGCAGGGAGCTGGCCGGAGGGTTTCTCCTCTTCCTGGATGAAACGCTAGCTAGAAATACTGAAATTAGGCTCATTTGTTTAACACCATCGATCGGCTACGTTTGAGAAATGTTGGCCGATCACATATTTTGAGTAGAAATCAGCTGATATCGACTCTCGTATCGTCACTGTCCAATGAAAAGCAAGGATTTCCAAAATTGCAACTTCACATTAGAGACCAAAAACATACCTTACTTTCAATGCAAGTCAATGGAACCAGAATTTTTTCCAAAGCTATTTTGAAACACCTCCATTGGTCCATTCATCATGACATTTTCACACAACGTAAATGACCATTGGCGTGTTTTTAATTGAATAGCGACGGTATAGACTCTTGCATCATCCCTGCAGCTCCTCAATGGCAGCAAATCAGTGCCAATCACAATTCAATTCAAATGGACAAACTCTTCAATCGTGGAGACGCAGAGATCAAGCTAGGTTTGTTTTTATGGGCTCTAGTTTGAACAAATCAGCCGATACGATACATGAGCCTTCAATATCTAGTGTCTTCCACATGGATGGGTAGGTCCAGAGAATGCCACGACAACATTCCCCAGACTAGAACGCTGCCACCTACATGCTGCTGCCACTGAATGTCATAATAACGGTCATAATAATGTGACTCGACTGTGTATGACGTTCAGATAATACTCAACGCCATATGGAGTGAACTGAATGTTAAATATGGTACTACGTTGTAAGAGCCAGCGTTAGAGAATTAGCACTAGCGACGTTGGGGTGTGTGTCATAGTTATTCTGGGTGGAGTGCATCAGTGTGAACAGTTCGCTGCGTTGGTTTAGCTAATTGTCAGTGTTGTGGTGAAGTTAGCACCTTATCATCGGAGTGTATGGAGAGTGTGCTGAGCACAGGCTGAGATCTCTCTCTTTCACTCTCTCTCTCTCTCTCCAGTGCACTCCGGGGACTCGGAGTAAGAGGTGTTTATTGTGGGGAATGCTGGTGCACTACACGTCAGCCTGGCCGCCGAGCAGGCCCGAGACTGAACCAGTCCGTGGCTGGGGGTATTTTTGGCCTGTGTGTGGGCAGACGCTCAAAATCACTTTTCTTTTCTTTCTGCTGCAAAGGGAAAAAAAGAAAACCGCCCCATTGGTTTAGTCACATTGACCCAGCTGATGCAGTTTCTCTGCTTGCATGAGGGTTAACCCCTTATTGGGACCCTGTGGAACCACGGAAGTGCGTGTACTTTACAATATGGAAGCACTTTTCGGAATCCAGTCTGGTCTCCGTGCACAGCTGTCATATTCCTGATGATAGAAATAGAACTATGTATATACATATAAGGTTACTACAAGGTCCCGGACCCCCTAATTAAATTCTAAGACTCCCTGAATGTCTTAAAATAAAAGGTCTGAAAATAAACAAACAGTGTTATGCTGTTAATGTTTAGCTGCTACACCCACCAATCACTGAGCTTCTGTATCTTGGCTAGTCTATATGCACAGTGATGACAAAGAAATGAAGGGATGAAGGAACAGTGTTGGTGGTGATAAAGGGATGAAGGAACAGTGTTGGTGATGATAAAGGAATGAAGGGATGAAGGAACAGTGTTGGTGATGACAAAGAAATGAAGGGATGAAGGAACAGTGTTGGTGGTGATAAGGGATGAAGGAACAGTGTTGGTGATGATAAAGGAATGAAGGGATGAAGGAACAGTGTTGGTGATGACAAAGAAATGAAGGGATGAAGGAACAGTGTTGGTGGTGATAAAGGGATGAAGGAACAGTGTTGGTGGTGATAAAGGAATGAAGGGATGAAGGAACAGTGTTGGTGATGATAAAGGAATGAAGGGATGAAGGAACAGTGTTGGTGATGATAAAGGAATGAAGGGATGAAGGAACAGTGTTGGTGATGATAAAGGAATGAAGGGATGAAGGAACAGTGTTGGTGATGACAAAGAAATGAAGGGATGAAGGAACAGTGTTGGTGGTGATAAGGGATGAAGGAACAGTGTTGGTGGTGATAAAGGAATGAAGGGATGAAGGAACAGTGTTGGTGATGATAAAGGAATGAAGGGATGAAGGAACAGTGTTGGTGATGATAAAGGAATGAAGGGATGAAGGAACAATGTTGGTGATGATAAAGGAATGAAGGGATGAAGGAACAGTGTTGGTGATGATAAAGGAATGAAGGGATGAAGGAACAGTGTTGGTGATGATAAAGGAATGAAGGGATGAAGGAACAGTGTTGGTGATGACAAAGAAATGAAGGGATGAAGGAACAGTGTTGGTGATGATAAAGGAATGAAGGGATGAAGTTTTAACTAAGTTTCTCTGACTCTGAAACTGGTTTGAGTGGGCGGAGCCAGAGAGATATCTGCTCTGTGATTGGTTGGGGGAATGATTACAGAAGTGTTACCCAAAGATTAGGACCCCGTTTACATGGAGAGGAGAGAAATATGGTGAATGTGTTGATCAGTTATTGGTCAGTGTGTTTATTATTTACAGAGTTTATATATATATATATATATATATATATATATATATATATATGTGTGTGTGTGTGTGTGTGTGTGTGTGTGTGTGTGTGTATATATATATATATATATATATATATATATATATATATATATATATATATATGGTTATGTATTCTTCTGGAGTTCCACGTTTCAGTTGAGTAACTGATCTGTATGGGCTGAGCCTGTAGTGAGATCTGCAGTGGAGTGATGTCTCAGGGGGGTGTATTGTGTGTGAGTGTATTGTGGGTTTACTCTCAGGAGTGGGAGTTATTTCACTGTGGGAGTGATCAGTGTACTACACTCAGACCCTGCGGCAGCGCTCACGCTCACACTGGCGCGTACGCACTCTCGCTGGCTCTGCTGGTAGGTGGGCCGTGTATGATCCAGAATTAGCATGTCCACCAGCTGCCTGCCTGAAAGTGTGGCTGCTCCAGAGGTGATAATGAGGGGCCGTTGCTATGATGAAGGGCAGGAGGGAGGCACTTGTTCCTTCGCTGGCGGCAGCAATAGGTTTCCACTCAAACGGGGCGTCTGCGTTTCCGGCAGGTTCACGTCAGTGGAAAACAGGGGTGCTCAGTGATATGGGAATAATATCGGAATCATATCGGTATGGGCGGATAATTGCTTAAAAAAGGTATCACAGCACGCATGAAGCACTGAGGACAAGGCAGAGATGGAGGGCTGCTGGCACAGCATGTACCAGATAGTAAAATGTTCAAATTCAGCCAGATAGTGTG